>CM051398.1:10581754-10816125 GCA_028052125.1 Melia azedarach | reverse complement strand
CGTTCATTTTCCAAAAGTAAGCTCGCTGTTCTTGCAAGTCAGTACTGTTTCTTATGGTCATGCTAAGAAAAGGATGGGTAAATTGATTTGTAATATTTTTATTCGTCTTAATAATTTTAAAAATATCTTTAAAATTTTTTATTTATTATAAAATAATAATTATATTATTTTATTGTTATAAGAGAAAATATAATTGAACAAGCGGCGAAAAGTAAGTCCACAAAAATTCGAATCAGCTTACTACGAGGTAACGCACCTCGCGCCCACCTTAAGGTAGGACATGGTACAAGCCCTACTCGTTGTGGCTAGGTAAGACCCACTGTGAGCTGGGCTCCCCACTTAGTATCGCCAACGTATTTGCCTATAAGCGGTTAGGTAAGATCCACTGTGAGTTGGGCTCCCCGCTAAGTATTGCCAACATATTCACCATTTGAGCGGCTAGGTAAGATCCACTGTGAGCTGGGGCCCTTGCTCTATATCGTATACGAGTTTTCTATTTGCTGATATTACCTCACGTGACTATAAACAGTGGCACGAATGAGAATACCCACGTGACCATGTACCATGACGCGTGTGAAAACGCCCATGTAACCATATACCGTGGCATATGTGAAAAAGCATAGCTATATACCGTAGCACGCATAAATAGATGAGAAAAATAACTCTACTTCTCTATTGCGCTTTGGAACGGCCAAACCCGCCTCTAATAAATAAGAGCTTTGCCCTCTTGAGCAAGAGAGATAGGATACTCAGCTGCCCAAGCACCTAGGTGCACGAAAGCCCACCTCTTTGCGCTCCAAAGAATCCCTAAAGTGGCCTAACACACAAAAATATCTTGCCGGGACCATTTTAAAGGTAGGAGATAACACCTGGTCTTGGCAGCAGCCAGGCTGGTACTATACAGATTGTGCCTAACACTGTGCAGACAATGCACAAAGACCAAGTGGGGAACCATATGCCAGCTAAGCAGGTAAGGCTATGCCACTTGTCCACCAAGGTACAGAGCAATTTCCTTGACTAATAGAGAGTCGATACGTGTCCAATGAGCTTGGATAAGGAAAAGCTTACCAACCCTAGCTTGCCGCGTGGCATTTGAGCTGGGCCACCAAGAACCAATGGGAGAAGGGTATGTGGAGAGGTAAAAACCCTTAAACTAGGGGAAAATAAGTCATCCAATCAGGTATGAGCATTCATTTGTTTTATATAAAAAGGTACTTTTCTCATTTTCATACAAGAAAAGTCATTAGTCATAATATTTCTAGGAAATAAGCTCTCTTCCTAAGGAGGATTCTCTTTTCTTCTCCTATGACCATACACATAGCCTTCATTTCCAACAACTCCATGAACACACAGAAACTAAAAAAAACATGTAACTGTTCGTCCCTTTGAATCTCCGACTACTTGACTCGTGACCTAGTATAGACCTTCTCCTTATGTTTCTTCCTCACCACCTTGGCATATCTTTAATTTTCTCCATTTAGAGGGATATACCCAAGCCCTCATCTTTTTCCTCTCTAACCTAAGGTTAACTTAGGCATCAGAGAGGGGTCACCGAAGAGGGGACTCCTATTTGAACCTTGCTCTGTTTTGCAGGAAGTCATATACCAGCTCAGTGGAATACTTGGATTAAGAGCGTTCAAGCGTGAACGGAGGTGGATTGGATAATTATTTGAGAAGGGGCAGTAGGTGTATTGTTGCTCGAGAGGTCTCGAGGAGTTTCGGAGTCATAAAAAATAAGCTTGGAGTTAGGAGGTGGTTAGAGGCAGTAAGGTGGGAGGTGGACAAAAGGGTAATATTGTATGAGTATTTGGACAGTAAAGCTTAAGGTTGTTTTTGGTTGTTTGGGAGTTTTGTTAGTTGGCATTTAGGTGTCTTTTGTTATAGGATTGTTGAGGGTAGACCAGCTCGGATTTGCTTTGCAGAGAGTCTGTAGGCTAGCTAGGCGAAATTGCAAAGTCGAAAGTGGTTGGAGGTCAAAGGAGCTGAGCAAGATAGTCAATTGAAGAATGAGCAGTAAGCAAAGTCATTATTTTTAAGCTGTACTGAAGTTCGGTGAGGAGTTTAGCTATGCGTCTTATATTGTGTGTTGCCGAAAACAAGGCATGTAGAACAAACAAAAATTGTGCGGGTGATGCGAATTGTTTGCGGTCTGATTATTCTTGATAACTCTCATTGGTTCCACCATTTGAAATAGTTTTCACAATTGCATTTCTCATTTGAGCTAGGAGAAGGACCTGGTTCGAGCCATCTCATCACCTCAAGCACCACACACCTCAATCTCAAGTGCATATATTCTATCTTTCTGTGTGGGTGCAGGGTTCGCAAAATCTGTGCATCAACATATATATAATAATAGTTAATTTAAAAAAAATAACAAATAAATTCTAATTTTTAATAAAATAAAATATATGAAATATGAAATATATGAATTAAATAATAATATTATCATTTTATATATAAATTTATTGATATTTACATATACTTTTTATTTAAATTGTAATATAATTATAAATGTTTATTATAAATATGTTGTAAAATAAATATACCTATAAATTGATATTCTATTAATAAATTAATATTGTTTACTTTTGATTTTTTTGTTTTAATAAATTAAGGTTTTTAAGGCTATTTTTTAAATTACTAGGGTAAATGAGAATTTAGGACTAAAAATGCATTTATCTAATAGAAAATAAAGATTAATGGTGTCTTCAAAACTTAATAAAACTTAATTGGGAACTTCGAATATAATTGATTTATTGAGCAAACTATTTCTCTTCCCGTCACTCTTCAATTTTCTCTCCTCACTCTGGTCAATCACCGAGCCAAAAGGGACCATTAAAGCGATTTGTTAGAGATTTGTATACAATATCTCTTCTCGATTCTATTAATAACAAACAAATCAAACAACAGAAATAGCTAGCAAACTGATAATTAACTTAAAAGATTGTTTTTTTTTTATTTGACTGAAATGTGAACATAATTATTTAAATATCTAAAATTCATTTTATTTTTTAATTTGTATATTTCTTAAAAATATTTAAATATAATTAAGTTAAAATTTTTTATTTAATTCTTAATGAATAAACGTATAAATAATTTAAAATATTTATTTGTTAATAACACTCTTAATTTATTATTTAATATTTATAAATGTTAACAACTTAATATATTAATTTAAAATATTTTAAGACATATATATATCAACATATTTGTTATTAATTTTTATTTTTAAAAAATAAACAACTTGAATCAATTTTAAAAAAAACAACCCATCATAATATCCTTTATTTTGTAAGTTAACTCAAACAAAATCACATCTAAAATTTAATTAACTAATGATAATTAATTAATTAACAAAATCTTTTTTCTTGTAATCTAATCAAAGTCAAACAACCCAAATCCCGTACGATACGAGGATTATGGCTATCTACCGAATTAATTAATTAGATTAATTCCACCAGTTACAATAATTATATAGGTATAATTATTATTTTATAGTAAATAAAAACTTTTAAAGATATTTTTAAGCCTATCAAATTACCCATCCTTTTCTATTCACTTTTCAGTTTGACCATAAGATAACATCGAGCATTACTTTTTGGAAAAAGGAACGCCACATGCATGCATTTAAATTAGAAAAATCAACTTTGACGTACGTGCAATTTTCTCCATTTCTCAGTTCAGCCGGGGCATATAATAGTACATAACATTACAGCATCTAATGCACTACACCACTTCAAATTTTTAACTTGGTATTAATATTATTTCCGTTATGTCTTCTCAAGTTTCAGCTACTTCTACTATAATCCAAGATGATGATCAGCAGAATCCTAATCGCCACTCGGCAAATTTTCACCCTACCCTTTGGGGGATCATTTCCTTGCATATCTTAACGACTCCATGGTAATTTAATTAATTACCATGCATGCTTCTTTAATCACGACGATCAGTATTTATGAATGTTTAATTGATTTTGATAGGTTAATTCTTTTTTGTGCAGACAATTGATCCTGCAACTCAAAAAGAGTACGAAGAACTAAAAGAAGAAGTAAGGAGATTGATAACAGCTAATACAGATGAACAAGTCAAAAAATTGCACCTTATTGATACAGTACAGCGCTTGGGTGTGGCTTATCTCTTCAAAAAGGAGATCGAAGATGAACTGGAGAAAATACATAATCACATTGCTATTGACAATGATGATAATTATGATCTCTACACTGTTTCTCTTTACTTTCGACTACTCAGACAGCAGGGAATTAAGATTTCATGTGGTAAGCAAATAATTTTAATTACTTAAGCTATATATGTTAGTTGCAAATTAATTTCTTTGAATTAATTATATGCAATCAGATGTATTTGAAAAGTTCAAAGACGAAGAAAGTAAATTCAAGGCAACGTTGATAAGTGATGTTCAAGGCTTGTTAAGCTTGCATGAGGCAGCATATCTAGCCATTCATGGAGAAGATATTTTGGATGAAGCCATTGCTTTCGCTACCATTCATCTTAAGTCAGCAGTATCTCATGTATGCCCTGATCTTGCAGAACAAATAAATCATGCTCTCCATCGTCCTCTTTGTAAAACCTTACCAAGATTAGACACATTATACTTTTTGTCTATCTATCCAAGAGATGATTCGTACAACAAAATTTTATTGAAGTTTGCAAAGTTAGACTTCAACATGTTACAAGCAACACATCGGAAGGAACTAAGTGTCATTACAAGGTGAGTTCATTTTATATATTAAATTGCCTCAATTGATTTATTTATGGATAGGGTAGTTATCCTAATTGTGCAAGTCAATTTGAGTTCTATTAGTTAAGAAAATTTTAATATGAAGTTTAATTGAATTTCAGGTGGTGGAAAGATTTAGACTTCTCTAAAAAACTGCCTTACGCAAGAGATAGATTAGTGGAGTTATATTTTTGGATATTAGGAATTTACTTTGAGCCAAAGTATGCATTGGCTAGAAAAATGATGACTAAAGTAATTTATATAACATCTATCATAGATGATACATATGATTCCCACGGTACTTTTGAAGAGCTCAAACTGTTTACTGAAGCTGTCAAAAGGTAACCGTACATTGTAAATATAATTTTCTTTAAATTATTTATTTTATTTATTTAATTTGTAGTATGGTTATTTGGTAACTTTCAGATGGGACATTGGCACTATAGATTTACTTCCAAAATATATGAAAATAATTTATAAGACACTCTTAGATATTTATAATGAAATTGAGGGAGAATTGGTCAAGCAAGGAAGATCATACTGCCTTCGTTATGCCAAAGAGAAGGTGGGCAATTAATTTCTAGCTTCATGGTTTATATATATATATATGTGTGTGTGTGTGTGTGTGTGTGTTTATTCATAAATTAATATTTCTTTTCTCTTATTTTCTTTTGTTCGACTATATCTTCAGATGCAAGAACTCATTTCAACATACTTTGTAGAAGCCAAGTGGTTCAATGAAGGGTATGTTCCAACAATTGAGGAATATATGGAGGTTGCACTTCTTAGTGGTGGCTACTTAATGCTGGCAACAACTTGCTTCGTTGGCATGGGTGATGTTGCAACTAAGGAGAGTTTTGAATGGATATCTAGTAACCCTAAGATTATGAGAGCATCATGTGTTATCAGCAGGCTCATGGATGACATAGTTTCTCATAAGGTACGTACCATATATACACACTTAATTAAATTTATTAATTAATTGACCCTAACTATGTATATAATTAATTAATGGCATTTATGTATACATATATAATATTGTTGTATGTACTTATGTATAGTTTGAGCAAAGCAGAGGACATGTCGCCTCGGCTATCGAATGCTACATGAAGCAGCATGGTGTTTCCGAGGAAGATGTAGTTAATGTGTTTCAGAAGCAAGTTAAAAATGCATGGAAAGATATGAACCAGGAGTTGCTCAAACCAACAGCTTTCCCGATGACTCTGATGGAGCGGGTTCTAAACTTGACACGCGTGCTTGATTATATATACAAGGATAGTGATAACTACACAAATTCTCATTTAGTTAGAGATCAAATTGCCTCATTGTTGAGAGACCCTCTTCCTCTTTGAAACGCTAGAGTGCGTTCCTATCTATTGATCATAATCATCACACTTTGTTTAAGTATATGTGTACTGGGTTTGGAATAATGCATTGGATTAGATTGCATGTTTTAATAATCTCGTCTATGAAATAAATAAAGCATTTAATTTTTGTCAATGCTTTAGAAATTAGAATAATTCATTTTGTAGCGTTAGAATGCAATACTTTATAATTACATTCACTATTATACAAATTTAATGACTGAGACTTTTGTGGGATTGAATAATAGCAAATTAACAAATTAACAAATTTAATGACTTATAGGCCAATCAATAAAATATCTTTCGACTTAAATTACCATTTACATCTAACCGTTAGTTTGACTAATAATTAAATTATCTTTAATAAAGATAAAATTTGTCTTTTAAACTTATAAAAGTAAAAAACAAAAAAAATTTATTAATAAAAATATAATACCCAAAATAGTTACTTTATTTCTAAAAATTAAAATAAAATAAAATAATTATAAACAAAATTTATTTTAATATTATTAAAAAATTATGATGAAATTTTACTTCTTAATATTTTATAATATAACTAAAAAAATTTAAATGTTCTACCAAATCCCAAATCCTAATCCCATCCTCACTTCGCTTATCCATTGTAGTGCAAATAGAAAAATTTCTTTTTCTTCTTCCTGCATAATGTGGTCTTCTTCTCCATACCTCTATTGGTGGCTGCATTTCACGATTTAGAGCATCATAGTACATAATACATTAATTATCACTAAAAAGAAAAAATAATTGTGATTAGAGATATACTTAATAAATATTTAAAAATTTACATTAATTTTAATAGAATTTATTTTTATTAAAGTGATTATGTGTGCATTTATTGTGGTTAGAGATAAAATTAATGTGTACATTAATTGTGATTAGAGAGAGAACTAATAAATATTTTTATAATTATTTTGATTTTTAATTAATTTATATGCATATGTAAAGTAGTTTGATTTTGTCCTTATTATATCTTTTACATGTTAGTGTTATTGAGGATACTTTGCCAAACGTTTACATGTTTCTATTAAATTTACGAAACATTTTAACAGTAGGGGCCTTTTGGATATTTTATTCTATCAGAGAGGAAACGTCAGTTTAGGAAGGGGGAGGTAAATCTCTTATTTCTAAAATATTTGGGACTAAAATTTTAAACTTAAAAAATTTATTTTATTTTATTATTTTTAAAAATTTAAAAATAGAAATATTATCTTTTCAAATTTAATAATTAATTTAGATAAAAGTGTGTATTAAGATACTACTAACCTTCTTTTTTTTCTTTTCTTTCTTAACTTTCTTAGTATTTAATACAAATTACCATAATACAAATTTTCTTTTAAATTTTTTTAATCAAAATTATATTAAACTATTAAAAAAATTGTTGCGTGGCTACATTAAAAACTACCTGTTATACTTTTTCTTTCAACGTATAAGCCTTCTTACATGAAATTTCCCTTATGAAGTCTTTTGGGTACATCAACTGAAGAAACCTGACCTGGAGTGACTAGAATAAGTGAACTGACTTCGTATCCTACGTTGCCCACTATAGGGAGTATCTCCGCTTCAAAGTTTTCCCAATTCTTCAATAGCATCGTTCTATTGGCCAAAATCTATACCAAACTTTAGACATTGTGGCTCAAATTTCTTCTTGTTTATTGGGAAAATAAAGTGTTTAAGTAATCAGAAAGCTTGATCGTAAAGGATTGGATAATTGAAGAATGAATAAGAACAACATAAGAAAGAAAACACAAAATTTGGAATTTAAGCTGAATTACTTGCAAAGTAAGCAGAGACAGTGAAATAGGTTAGATTAGGCTTGCGGGTACTAAATATAGTCGTTAATTAGCCATTACCATTATAGTTATTGTAACAAGGCTTACAAATTTTGAAATTCAGTTGGTTTCATTTCAAGTGCATATGCCATTTATTTTTTGATGAAGTAACAAAAAATTTGCGTCAATGATATTGATTTTTTGGTACAAATTAAGAAAGCTACCAGCAAGAAGGAGAACTATTTGCTAAGAAAATCTTTCGTCTGCAGCCAGAAACCATAGTCGTCTTGATATGTAAAGCTTCATTGACTAAAAGTCGTTGTATATGATAGTTGGAACTGAAAGGATCAATGAAGGACTATAATGAAGGCAGCAAAAAAGTCTGTGTTTCTGTCATCATCGTCCTTGTACAATTTGCATTCAGTGCTTGAAGCTCAGCATTAATAGAACTTGGTTGAGGAATTTTTTGGAATGTATTGTGCTGATAAGTTGATAGCATCAAAAGTTAAAAGAGATATTAGTAAAACATTGTGGTATATCAAAATTATGTCCTTATTTATCAAATAAGTATAGGTATTCTTTAATCGTGACTTATATGTGCTCAAATTTTATTATTCCAAAAGGTGAAATTTTTCATTAGGTTGAAAGTGTATGCCATTATCTTTTATTAATTATCATATTGAATCGTCATGTGCGTACATGTGTGTGTGTGTATTTCTTGATATTAAGAAGAACAGGATAAATAATTTGATATAAATGAGTTCTGTAGAGACAAAGTGTGTAGAGATACATAGTATTATTACAGGTGCTACTTAATAGCATCCTTAATTTAAAAACACTTAAGACTATTTTGGTGGAGTCTAATTGTTTAAAAAGCTCAAAATTTATAATACTTAAAATACTAATTTTCATCCCTAATATATTTTGATATTACCACTTACATTCCTATTATTTTAAAATTATACTTTTAGTCTCTGCCGTTACAAAATGGATGTTAAATGTTAGTATATTTTATCATTTGATACATTTTCCTTTAACTAATTAAACTTTTTTTTATTAAGATACTAATTGCTTTCATTTTCAATTTTAATTTTTTTATTTCAACAAATAATTATTGAATAATACTTTTTTAAAATTATAAAAATTTACAAAAAAAAATTCATAATTAGGCTTTATAAAACGTTTTATTCATAAACAATTTTTTACAAGAAATTTAGGCTTTATTATATTATTTTTAGTTAATTTTATTGTAAAATTAAAAATATTTAAAAGAAATAAACTTATTTAGATTTTATTATTTTATTTTTATTTAATTTTATTATAAAAATAAAAAGAAATAAGTTTTTAGATTTTATTATTTTTATTTTTATTAAAATTGCATTACTTTATTTTATTTTTATTTAATCTTACTGTAATAATTTTAAAAATGAAAAGAAATAAACTTATTTATATTTCTTTATCTATATTTATATTTGATTTTATTGTTAAAATTTTAAAAATAAAAATAAATAAATTTATTACATTATAAATTTAATTTTTTTAGTTTTAGTAAATGTTTAATTTGAAATTAATTTTTATTAAATAATTTTATTCTTAATGTTTGTTTGAGTTTTCTAGAATTGATATTTATTTTAATTTGTTTTTTAAAAGTTAGATGACATTATCATTACAATATAGGGACAATAATATCATTTTTACTCAAAAATTAAATTTTTAAGATTAGTGTTATAACGACAAGGACTAAAAATATAATTTTGAAACAGTAAAAATATAAATGGTAATATCAAAGTATATTACGGATGGAATTGGTATTTTTCCTATATAATATTTATGCTAAAATATGCACTAACTAGGTTGTTGCGTCTATTAACTATATGTCTGTTTGTTCAATATTATAAATAATTTTTGTTTACGCAAAATTCTAGTTAACGGTATAAATTTGTAATTTAAGACCGATTATGCAAGAACAAAAAAACACAAATATCAGAATTTTACGAGGCTTGCCATATTGCCTATGTCTATGGGTAGAAAATATTTGAGGAGAGATTTTGTTAATGTTCAAAAATAGATTTGTTGCGGTACAAAGAAAGCTCTCTCTATCTATCGTTAGCTTTTCTCTCTCTATCTCTTTATTTTTGCTTTGTATTGCTTTCTTCTCCTCTCTTTCCCTTAATCGCACCTTTTACATAATTTAAATTGTAGAGTTTCTTCTAAGTATAAGCTAATTAGTTCCTCTCTTATAGTTTACCTAGATTTATTGGAATATGATATATATGATTTTCCTTTTAAACTTATCTTAGCTAGACTTTCATGACAAGTTAAACTTTTGTAGGTGGTTTGCTGGGTTTGGGCTTGACTTGCTGGATTTATCTTTGAGTTTATTGGGCTTTAGATCGGACTTATTTTAAGTCTAATATACCATCACTCTTATATTTTTTTTAAAGCACTATCATCCTTTGACCTTTAAATTCTTTTGATTTTATCCTTCAATAATTTAAATATATACCAGTAATTTGAACTTTTCAAAAATTAAAAAATTAAATTAACTTTTCATGGATTTCAACGTAAGACATTAAGCAAATAAAACAACACTTTTACCAATAAACCAAATGTACTTTGGCACTGAATTGTCCAATTTTAATGCATAATCCATTTGAAAATATAAGTAATATATTCTATTAATAATAAATTTTTTCTAATAATTTAATTTTAATTTTTTTATAATCCTTAAGATTTTAAAATAATTCAAGTTTAAAATTATTATTATCAGTTAATTATAAATGTTGAAAATTAATTTGAATTTTTTTAATGAGTTTAGAATAATTTTATAATAAATTAAATTTATTTTCTTTAACAATTATTTAAAAATATTATACATTTTTAAAATTATTCTCATTTTATAGTTATTAACTTTAAATTTGAATAAATCTATAATACTTTTTAAATAATTTTAAAAATAAACCTAATTTATTATAAAATTAAAAATCATTCTTTATTTTTAAATAGTTTATTTTGCAATTTAAAAAAAACAAGACTCAAATCACCAGTTCAATTTAAATCATTGGTTAAATTGGTTCATGTCTAATTTGTTGATAACTTCAAGAAATATACTATTGATATATGTGCGTCAAGGCGTACAAAGGGTACTGTCTTGAAAAATTATTTCTACCTCTTTAGGATGATATCCTATTGTAGGAAGGTTGAATGGCAGTATAGCTCCAAGATACAATGACGATACTCGTTTGTAAGGCTGCAACCCAAGTACAACGAGTGTGTAGACAACTAAAAAAAAGAATTAAGCAATGGTGATGACAGGATTTTTGTAGAGCAGAGAAGAATACAAGATGAGTAAGTAATGCTCGGTTAAGGCATGTATTTCAGTTAAAAAGTCTAAAACAAAGCCCAACTTGCGCATACCCGTGGGGGGGGTCCCCCTGTGTACGACGAAGCGCATTAAACGCTTTCCGGACCGAACCCCCACAATTGGGCTTGGACTGACTTGTTTTGTGCGCGAGGGAGGTCCTCATACTAACTTGTTATCCCACTCTATTATTGTTTCTATATATAAACAATTTAAGAGTTTTATAACTAGCCAATGTGAGATACTTGTATTTTGAAATATCTCACATAAGATACAACATAATTACTATATAATAAACTTGAAAATATTTAAACTATTAAAGGACAAAATTGAAACTCAAGGAGATGATGAGGTATTAGAAAAAATATAGAGATAATTGGTATTAGACTTAAAAGCACAGAGTATTGCACCTTCTGTCTTTTTAAAGCATTAATAATCACTACATGCTTCATTAATTTCACATAGATGAGATTATTAAAACATGGAATCTAATTCAATGCATTATACCAAAGCTAGTACATATACAATTAAATTAAGTGTCATGACCATGATCATCAATAAATGCATGCTAGCTCTTCAAAGAGGTCCTCTGTTTGACTGCTCTAAACTAGAATTTTTGTTATAATTTAATTAATTTGATTTAAAAATTATGTAACATAATATATTAATATACTTTTACGTAGAATATGATAAAATTATTTTTTAATTATTCTGTAAAATATTAAATATTAAATTATGAATTTAAAATTTTTAAAATTTATTATTTTTATAAGAATAGAGATATATATCTATTAGGATACGGACATCCGTCTAAGAGGATGCGAATTTTAAATAAAATATTCGCAAATGATATGAATAAGATACGGATATTAATTCTTTTTGTAAGATGCGGATATAAATATTAAGGTATGTACCTTTGTTATCCCTAACCATAGATTTGAAGTTGAATTTTTTATATTTAAAAAATTCAACTTTAAATTTATTGCGAATAATTACTCAAATGATAACTATTAGGATACCATTACTTAGAGCATACAACAAACATATGTCAGGAGGAACTGTTAATCTAAAGATGTAAACTAGATCAAATATTTTATTATTATTACTATAAACATTTTATTAGTTGGAACATGATTGAGACAAAGAAGAAAAAGATACTTTGGTTTAGTATTGAAGAAAAGATCACGGCAACAAAATTTCATAGTAAAGTATAAGACATTCTTGGACTTCATGAATGGAAAGGCTACAAAAACAATATTAACTGACCAAAATATGTGGCATAAAAATGCAGTTGCCATTGTAATGCCCAGGATCAAGCACGCTTTCTGCATATGGCATATCGTTAATAAAGTTCACTGATTGATTTTCATTACTGCTTGGGTCAAAATATGATAAATGGAAAGCCTACTTCCAATAGCTTTATGATTTGTACTCAGTGGAGGATTTTGAACTAGGAAGGAAGGAAATGGTTGATAAATACGGACGACATGGAAATAAGCACATCATCAACTTTGCTCTGTTTTATAGTGAAAATTTGCGGAGCAGGAAAAAAGAGAGTGAGAGACTAGGTGGGAGATAAACTAGGGACGTAAAAAAGTAGTAAAAAAAAAGAATAGTGGAGAGATTGAAGTTAAGCTGAAAGGGAAAAATAGTGATTTAAAAAAAAAAAAAGAAGAATTGGCAAAAATAGGCACGGGAAGAATATCAGGTGGTCAAAGAAATAAAAAAGAGAAACACGGAAGATCAGGTGGCCGAACAAATAGAAAATCTTATATGTAGTATAAAAAGGAAGGGAAGAAATTGCCTGCAGTTTTGGCAAACTGTTGACATCCACCTAGCCACCACCGCCGTTGATAACCACTACAAACAAACAAAGAACAATGTCATAGCAAACAAAAAGTAGCACAGAAACGCTTTCCAGCCATCGCGCAGCACAGAAACACGTTCTAGCCATTGCCTTGCCATCCTGTGGCTGACTTTGTGACGGAAATACTTCCCAGAACTGAAGTTATGCTTTGGAGATAGATGATTCTGGAGGAGCAATCAGATGAGTCATTGTCGCAATCTGAGGCGTTGGTGATGGATACAAATATACCAGATGACCAGAATGCTAATTTGGTCGAATCTGATTTACAGAGAAAGTTGGGCCACTTCTGTGAAGCACGAATGAAAAGCTAGAAAATCTACATGAGCTTACATTCACACAACAATGGGATTCAAGAAGCTTAAAAAGGCTACCCAAAATTTCACAGAAGAGATCAGGAGAAGCGGGAGAGGCTAGACTCGCATGATTTTTGCTGAATTCGGACCAACGAAACCTGCGCCAATAGAAACATTGATGCAAGCGGTTCATCTCTGACAAAAAATTATAGCTGAATGAAACATCCTCATCAGGCAGAAGAATTACCGTATTGAAATTCTTTCCTATTGCATTCTCTAGTCTGGTTATCGTTCTCCGATGTTCCAGTGTCGGTTTGAGCAGCAATACCGTCCAATATTGCAGCAAAGGTTACACAATTACTATTTTTTGCAGAAAAGTGAAAAGAAATAAAATTGCTCCCAGCCGTGAACTGCCACCAGCCTCTAACCAACCACTTGCCACCGCCGATCCGACCTCTCTTCTTTATCAATCACCGCTGCTGCCTTTCACCAAATCCGTGACTCTAGATTAATACCCAGGGAATTGGTGTTAATTTCTTGGTCCTGAGTTGAAGAAGATGGCTATTGCAAATAAGCCTAGCAACTGGAGCTGGATCATGGTAGATTTTAAAATATTGTGAAGCCCAATTTCATTTTTTAAGAAGCCCAACTAGTTTGACTCAATAAATAGAAAATCTGTAAGGGTTTAAACAGAATTAAGCCCAAGATAGCTTTTTGTATTTTATTTTATAAACGAAAATAAAATAAAATAAAATATTAGATAAACTCAAAAACTTATTCGGACTTTTAAGTACGCATCAAGCTCTAACTTAAAAACAAATAAAGATGTCTAAATAAGATTCTAAAAGGAAAGGGAAAGGAGAGCGGGGCGTATAAAAAGAAAGGAAGAGACAGAGAAAGGGGACTTTTTTTTTTCTCACGTAATCAAAGAAATTTACTAGTTGATACTTGAGAGCAAAATTTAGGTATCAGCAGTTGGCGCTGCCTGTGGGAAAAAAAAGCCTAGCAACTGTAGCTGGATCATGGTAGATTTTAAAATATTGTGAAGCCCAATTTCATTTTTTAAGAAGCCCAACTAGTTTGACTGAATAAATAGAAAATCTGTAAGGGTTTAAACAGAATTAAGCCCAAGATAGGCTTTTGTATTTTATTTTATAAACGAAATAAAATAAAATAAAATATTAGATAAACTCAAAAACTTATTCGGACTTTTAAGTACGCATCAAGCTCTAACTTAAAAACAAATAAATATGTCTAAATAAGATTCTAAAAGGAAAGGGAAAGTAGAGCGTGGCGTATAAAAAGAAAGGAAGAGACAGAGAAAGGGGACCTTTTTTTTTTCTCACGTAATCAAAGAAATTTACTAGTTGATACTTGAGAGCAAAATTTATGTATCAGCAGTTGGCGCTGCCTGTGGGAAAAAAAAGCCTAGCAACTGGAGCTGGATCATGGTAGATTTTAAAATATTGTGAATCCCAATTTCATTTTTTAAGAAGCCCAACTAGTTTGACTGAATAAATAGAAAATCTGTAAGGGTTTAAACAGAATTAAGCCCAAGATAGCTTTTTGTATTTTATTTTATAAACGAAAATAAAATAAAATAAAATATTAGATAAACTCAAAAACTTATTCGGATTTTAAGTACTCATCAAGCTCTAACTTAAAAACAAATAAAGATGTCTAAATAAGATTCTAAAAGGAAAGGGAAAGGAGAGCAGGGGCGTATAAAAAGAAAGGAAGAGACAGAGAAAGGGGACCTTTTTTTTTTCTCACGTAATCAAAGAAATTTACTAGTTGATACTTGAGAGCAAAATTTAGGTATCAGCAGTTGGCGCTGTCTGTGGGAAAAAAAAGCCTAGCAACTGGAGCTGGATCATGGTAGATTTTAAAATATTGTGAAGCCCAATTTCATTTTTTAAGAAGCCCAACTAGTTTGACTCAATAAATAGAAAATCTGTAAGGGTTTAAACAGAATTAAGTCCCAAGATAGCCTTTTGTATTTTATTTTATAAACTGAAATAAAATAAAATAAAATATTAGATAAACTCAAAAACTTATTCGGACTTTAAGTACGCATCAAACTCTAACTTAAAAACAAATAAAGATGTCTAAATAAGATTCTAAAAGGAAAGGGAAAGGAGAGCGGGGCATATAAAAAGAAAGGTAGAGACAAAGAAAGGGGACTTTTTTTTTTCTCACGTAATCAAAGAAATTTACTAGTTGATACTTGAGAGCAACATTTAGGTATCAGCAGTTGGAGCTGCCTATGGGAAAAAAAAGCCTAGCAACTGGAGCTGGATCATGGTAGAATATGCTACAAATTCTATTTTGCAACGGAGGTCGAACACGACTGCAAGAAGTAGTAATTTATTTAATATTTATCAAACTTTTTCTTCATATTAGTAGCCATATTGCATAACAAATCATCTCTACTAGCACAAAGTGTCTGCAAGTGTGTTTGAATCTTCCATATCTCATTAAAATACAAATGTGAAGTTACACTAGAGAAAGCACTAAACTTCAATGTTACCTCATAAAATGTCACCAAATATTTCATAAACCTTTTTGCTTTTCTCTAACATTGAAGAGTTCGTGGCCCTAGTCTTGACTTTCCATTTTCCATGTTTTCAAAGTAAGGCAAATAAAGAGAATCATCATCTTGCATTCTATCAAAGGCTTTTTGAAATTTCAATGCACTTTCCATCATGAAATATGTTGAATTCCATCTTATAGGAAATCTAAGACAAGTAGTCCCTTGGATAAAATCTTCTCCTTCTTTTCACATATTTTGAATTTGACTAATCTTGTTGAGGAAGATCTAACATATTTCACAGCACTGCAAATACTGATTATTGTTTTATCCACTTCTTTCAATCTTTCACCAACAATTAAATTAAGAATATGTGTACAACACCTCAAATGCAAATGTTCACTATTTGCTATCAACCCATCAGCACTCCAATTTCTTAACTTTCTTCTAACATAATTTACTGCCACATCATTTGAACTTGTATTATCAATAGTAATGGTAAAAAATTCTCTCTATACCCCAATCCTATAAACATGCGTCAATCAATCTTCTAATTGTTGACCCTTTATGATTTGGAACTACAATAAAATTTAATATTCTCCTTTGCAAGTTTCAATCACTATCAATGAAATGAGTTGTGATTACCATATAGCTGATATTTTGAATGGAAGTCCATATGTCAATGATAATACTAATCTTTTTCCCAATTGCATAAAATATGTTCTTCAATACAGTTTTCTCATCTACATATAACTGAAGAACATCTCTTATAACTGTTCTTCGAGAAGGAATATCAAACTTAGAACAAGCAATTCTACAAAATTCTTGAAACCCTTCACCCTCCACAAAACTAAAAGGCAATTCATCAATAATAATCATTATGATCAATGCCTTTCTACATGTATCTTTATTAAATCCTATAGGCGAAAAGTTACTAGTAGCACTCTCATCACCATTACTTTTACCCTTCATAAACGTTAATACAATTTGCTTTTCATCTACCACGCTATTTTTATACGCATTACACCTACACAAATGCCTATGTAAACTAGAAGTTCCAATGGTATTACTTTCACAAGGGAACTCTTTATGACAATAATTGTACTTAACTCTTTTTCCTCTTGCTAACTTGGTGAAGGATCTCCATACATTAGACCTTAATCTCTTATGAATATTCATGTGTTGTCCCAAAGCATCTTCTTGACTTGTTCCATCTCCCTCATCAATATTACGCCTTTAGAAAGTAAACTCCATCTAAAAAATTAGAAGACATATTAAACATAATTAGTACAAAGAAAAATACAAAATGAATGTAAATATATATATCATTACAAAACCAATATTTATCAAATTTTCATGTTTAGAAACAACAAAAAATTGCACAAAAACTATAGCTGTTTTAGGCAAAAAATTGCCTAGAAACAACAGTTATTATGAGCACAAATTTTCCCATAATAACAGCTATATCTGGGTACAAATTTGCTCAAAAATAACTGTTGTTCTAGGCACAAATTTGTCCAAAAATAGCTGTTGTTCTGGGATAATTTTGTCAAAATCAGCTACTGTTTTGGGGGAAAACATTGCTCATACGGTAGCTATTTTGAGTCATTTTCTTGCTAAATTATTTCTCAAATATCAAGAAAATAAAAGTTATAACCGTTTATTTTCATTATAATCGATCTTTTTCCAATAAAATCTCCCCATCATCATCAATTCATCATATAATAAGTTTAGTGGGTGTAAAATGTAAAGAATGAAAATTAAAATGAAAGTAAAAACAATAATAATAAAACTAACTTTACAACACTTAAGAATTGATTATGAAAACTTGGTGTACGAATTGGAGGTGGTTGGAGATAATGAGGAATTGTAAATCCGCCAAGAGGAGAAGAGGAGTTTGAGAAATTGCTTTGGTTTTAGAATTGTCTAGGTTATCTTTTCTTTTTAATTTTATTGAACAAAATGACGTCGCTTTTTTAATAAAAATAAAAAAAATTAAAATTCTGGTTCAGTCCGAGTTTTTAAAAAAAATCGGCTCGAACATAATATTTTCATATTTTTTAATATCAAAACCAAATTGAATCGAATTATATGTGAGATTGGACCGAACTTGTTCGATCCGGGCTGGTTCAATCCAATTTTTCAAATTTTGAGTTTGTTTGCACAGTCCTAATATATATTATAGAGCATTGGGTGAATATTATATAATTTGTATATGAATATTATATGCACACATCTTGGAGCACTAGGTGCTGTCTGAAATAATAATGGAAAAAGATTGGAAAGCATGGGAAGAAGAAAAAATAGTGGAGAACGGTGTTAGAAAAAGTTTACGGTGGTGTTAAATAATTTAGGGCAGCATAAAAAATTATTTGTAGTGTTTTAAAAAAATATGAGAGAGAGAGAGAGAGACGGTTTATCTTGAAATTTTTGGGTTGAATGAGTCCGAAGTTATGGTTTCATGGTCTAAATATAGAGAGATTCAAGTAAAAAGAAGACTTTTGTTAAGTATTTCAAAAAAAAAAATGCGTGAATTGTTCTTCCCAGCACGAGTAAGGCTAGGATTTGTCAAAGGTTGCTCTATTTTTGTGTTTGTTGCAACTTATGCTGTTAGATACTGGTGGAGTTTGCTGTTTTTCTGCTACTGTATGTTGTTTCTTCCTGCTGCAGAATACTATTTTCATGCTGTAATATGCCGTTTGCCGCTGGAATTTTCTGTTTACGGTTGCAAAAATGCTGTTTTCTTGCTGCACTATGTTGTTTGCTGTTTTGCTACTGGAGTTACTATTTCCCTACTCAGTTTAGGTCAGTTTAGGTCAGATCAGATCAGTTCATATCAGTGCATTCGATCGGTGCCCCAGCCTTCAGATCGTTGTTAATATGGGCTTTTAAAGGCAACAACAGCGCACTACTACGAGCAGCAGTAGTGACAACAATCAAAAATAAAAAAAGCATATTCAAGAATTTTAAAAGTTTTCTTAACATAGGCTCTATGAAGATATACTATGCTCAGTTGGCTCAGTTGCTTCTGACCTGACCTGGTTTACGATTACCGCTGATTTGATCTGGTGCTACTGATCTGATCTTGACTTTGCTTAGCTGCTACAACACTTGACAAATTATCATGTTGAAGCCAATCAAATTTCTAGCACAATCACACCTTCAGCAGCATTGTGTTTGTTGCTTTACTAGCTATTGATATGGCTGTCTCTCCTCTGAAATTGCTAATTCCACAATCAGCACCTTTTTGTAATAAAAATTTGCAGGCATCAGTATGACTCTCTTTAGCTGCAAGCATGAAAGGCAAGTTTCCAATCGGTGATGCAAAGTGAAGAGCTCTAAATTCCTTGTAGCCGTCAGTTCGTGAGCAAGAACAGCATCAAGCAAAATCTCTTCAAACAGAGATATTACACCAGCATTGACATGCCATAGCAAGATAGGAACAACTGTCTGCATCCCTCTCCTTGATACTGACATCAGCCCCATAATTTATCGGAGTTTGAATGCCTCTATATGGTCAGCCTTTACTGCAATCATAATAGTAACAAAGTACAGCAAGGAGAACACTTCAGCATTGGCCTAAATCAGCACCTGAAATTATTAGCTCAAGGAAACAATTAGCCTGATCAGCTTTGGCAGCTAACAACAGAGCCGTGTCAAGTTTCAGTCCTTGAATTAATTTGGCAACCATGCAAGATCAATTGTTTTAGAATGGGAAGGCATCCTGTTCTATCAGCCAAATGAAGGAGATTGGGTGTTGAAGCAGAAGCTTTTAGATTTCGCCACTTGCTTCATAATATTCAATTACACACTAGACTCTATTATATGGCTCACCTAAACATGCACCCACTCTCAGTTGCTCATTTAATCTTAAAACTCGTAATAGATAAATCCTGTATTTAACGATGAATTAAATTTTTATTTATCAAAACCTGTATGTATTCATGAAAACTTCAAGAATATATGTTAATATACTTTAAAAATTTTAAAAGATTATATTAATTTTGATATTGTTAAACTTACCAAATTAAAGGAAAATACATAAGTAATATTTATACTCATCTTAATTTTATTTTAAATATATAGTAGTTAGTTTTGAATTAAATTATATAAATATGATTAAAAATATATGTAAGTTAAAATAATTAATAATTATTATTTAATTCCTAAAAGAGTTACTAATGTAGGACAAAATTAGTCTTTTATTTTTATTTAATATGTTATTTTTAATTTCTTAATTTTCTTTGTTTGGTAGGAGTTTATTTTCCTTATTAGCGTAGACTTAGGTTTTTTCTATTATAAATAGGGAGCCTATAGTATTGTTTAGTTATCTTTTATTTAATAAACTTTTATTCAAAAACTTGTGAAATTTTTGTTTTGTTTTATCTTCGCATTCCCTCTTTGTCAATTGGTATCAAAGCAGGAGTTGTAATGGTGTGTAACAGTGATACGAGAAGCAACTATTCTATTAACGATGTTCAGGGGGTGCAGGCACTAATGGTGGAGGCTATTCATGCGATAACCATGGAAGCCGGAAGGGCAGCCGCTAGAGAATTCGCTCAAACTTTTCGTTAAGAATTAGCAGATATTGATAGAAGGTTAGAGAGGCTGGAACAAGGCGGCAACAAGATGGTTGAACATTAGCGTAGAGGGGCAGACGGCATCCCACCCCGTGGTTTGATGCCAGTGCCACAACCACTTGGCATTATTCACGACATAACTCAGAGAGGTGAAGATTCAAATTAAGATATAATTGATCGAGGTTCTGTTAGAACACATGGAAGTGGAAAGTATAGTGATTATAAGGTAAACTTAGACCTTCTTGTGTTTAAAGGGAGTTTGCACGTAGAAGACTTCCTTGATTGGTTGGCAGATGTAGATAATTCTTTCGATTATATGGACATCCCAGATGAAAGGGAAGTAAAATTGATAGCCATGAAGTTGAAAGGGGGTGCATCCGCTTGGTGGCAGTAGGTTTAAAATAAACAACAATGTGAAGGAAAGGATATAATTAGGTCTTGGGAGCGCATGAAACAAAAGATGAAGACCCAATATTTGTCCTCTAATTATGAGCATGAATTATTTAAGCAATTAAACAATTGCCGACAAGAGAATCGTTCGGTCGACGATTATGCTGAAGAATTTCATTGGTTATGTTCTAGAAATAATTTGAAAGTCAAAATCGCAATTAGTTGCCAAACTCAGTGGAGGGTTACAAACTAAGATACAAGATCAGCTTGACATGTATACGATTTGGGATTTTTTGAAAGTTGTGACTAAGGCAAGGAAATTGGAGAGGCAATTAAAGCGACCTATTATTAAATCACAGGCTGTAGCACGTCAATACTCGAATTCGCCAAACCAAGTACCACCAAATAGGGGTGTAGCACCAAATATGGGTAGAGGAGAAACTAGGCAAAAGGGTAACCCGCGAACTGCTCAACAACAAACTAATAACCTATATGCGAAATCAAGGCCAAGCAAATGTTATAGATGTCAATAGCCTAGGCGTAGATCTAATGAATACCCAAAATGAGGGAAAAATAAAAGTGTGATGCATTATGTAGGAGTTGCGACAGAAGATGAAGATGGCGATTATAATGACGGGGAAGAGGTTGATGTGGTTGATGGTGATGAAGGAGAAGATGTTTCTTGTATCGTACAGAAGTTGTTATTGGCACCGAAAAGGGAGGAAGAGACGCAACGAAATAAGATTTTTCGTACGAAGGGAACAATTAAAAATAAGGTTTGTAAGGTGATAATTGACATTGGTAGTAATGAGAATATAGTGTCAAAAGCATTAGTGAATGCCTTGGATCTACCCATAGAAAAACACTCTTCACCTTACAAAATTGGCTGGATCAAAAAGGGAACTGAAACACGTGTAACTGAAGTGTGTAAACTTCCTTTTTCAATTGGAGAGTTTTATAAAACTGATGTATTGTATGACGTTGTGGATATGGATGCATGCCATGTATTGTTGGGAAGGCCGTGGCAATATGATATTGATGCGATACATAGGCGACGACAAAATATTTATGAGTTTTGGTGGAACAAGAAGAAGATAGTATTGGTGCCGACAAGTGAAACCAATGTGGCACAAAGAGTTCTTGAAGTAGAGGGAACAAACTTTTTAACTGTAATTGAGGGATATATAAAGGAAGATTGTGAGGGTTGTATGATAGTAGCAAAGGATGAGGAATTGAAACTGATGGTAGAGGTTCCTAAGGTTGTATAGCCATTATTATATGAATTTTCTGACATAGTTCCAGAGGAGATGCCAAACGGTTTACCACCTATGCGGGATATACAACATAACATTAATTTTGTGCCTGAAGCTACTTATCCCAACTTGCCACATTAAAGAATGAGTCCAAAAGAGCATGAGATCTTGCAGAAACAGGTGGATGAACTACTAAAGAAAGGGTTTATTCGGGAGAGCAAAAGCCCTTGTGTAGTTCCCGTGCTTCTAGTCCCTAAAAAGGATGGTAGTTGACGAATGTGTGTAGATAGTAGAGCAATCAACAAAATAACCATTAGGTATCGGTTTTTGATTCTGTGGTTACAAGATATGCTATACCAGCTTGGGGAAGCAAATGTGTTTTCCAAACTTGACTTGCATAGCTGTTACCATCAAATTCGTATCAAACATTCAGATGAGTGGAAGACGGCATTCAAGAGTAAAGAGGGCTTATACGAATGGATGGTCATGCCTTTTGGTTTGTCAAATGCACCAAGCACTTTTATGCAGCTTATGAATCAAGTATTGAAGCATTTTGCTTTCAAGTTTGTTGTGGTATATTTTGATGACATCTTAATTTATAGTAGTGATGAGGAGAGCCATTTAGTGCATTTGAGGGAAGTGTTTAAAGCACTTAGGGAAAATAAGTTATTTGTCAACTTGAAGAAGTGTAATTTTATGTAGCGCAATTTGGTATTTTTAGGGTTTGTAGTTGGTGCTGACGGCATTACGGTTGATGAGTCTAAGGTTAAGACCATTCGAGATTGACTTACTCCAAAGACTGTCAGTGAAGTGAGGAGTTTTCATGGATTAGCAACATTTTATCGTTGATTTATTTGTAATTTTAGCACCATCGCAGCACCTATTATTGAGTGCATGAAGAAGGAAAAATTTAGTTGGGGTAATGAACAAAATAAAAGTTTTATCATCTTGAAGGAAAAACTCTGTACAACTCTTCTATTGACACTGGCTAACTTTGACAAAGTATTTGAGGTAGAGTGTAATGCCTCAGGAATAGGTATTGATGCTGTTCTCATTCAGAAGGGTAGACCTATAGAGTATTTCAGTGAAAAATTGTGTGATATTAGACAGAAGTGGCCTACATATGACCAAGAATTTTATGCAGTATTCAGAGCATTGATGCATTGGGAGCATTACTTGATTTAGAGGGAGTTTGTACTAGATAGTGATCACCAAGCATTGAAGTATATCAATAGTCAACATCATTTGAATAAAGTGCATGCTAGGTGGGTGTCATTTATGCAGAAATTTACATTTGTTGTGAAGCACAAGTCTGGGTAGCAAAATAAGGTAGCTGATGCTTTGAGTAAACGAGCTACTTTGCTGGTAACATTGAGCAATGAAATAATTGAGTTTGAGGTAGTGAAAGAGCAGTATGCAACTGATGAAGATTTTCACACAATTTGGGATCAATGTAACCACAATCAGCGAACAACATATTTTCTTATTCATGACAGTTATTTGTTTAAAGCCAACAAGTTATGCATTCCTTGTTGTTCTTTGTAGGAACAGTTAATACGAGAGTTACATGGTGGCGGTTTAGCTGGTTATGTGGGGTGGGACAAGAGAATTGCTTTGGTGGAAGAGAGATAATATTGGCCACAAATTAAATGTGACGTAGAAAGAATTGTGCAAAAGTGCTAAGTGTGCCAAGTTGCTAAGGGACAGGTTCAGAACACTGGATTGTATATGCCGTTGCCTGTGCCTGAAAATATTTAGGAGGATGTGTCGAGGGACTTTGTGCTAAGATTACCGAGTACCCAACGAGATAATGATTCTACCCTTGTTGTTGTGGATTGTTTTTCAAAGATGGCACATTTTATTGCTTGTAAATAAACTGGTGATGCAACTCATGTGGCGGGATTATACTTTAAGGAAGTGGTTCATTTACATGATATTTCTAAGTCTACTACTTCATATAGGGATGTTAAGTTTCTTAGTCATTTTTGGCAAATTTTATGAGGAAAGTTTGATACGGAATTGCAATATAGTAGTTCTTTTCACCCTCAAACTGATGAGAAAACAAAGATGGTCAATCGAACATTAGGAAATATGTTGTGTTGTATTTGTGGGGAAAAGCCTAAACAATGGGATGTAGTGTTGCCTCAGGGAGAATTTGTTTATAATAGTATAATGAATCATTCGACTGACAAAACTCCATTTAAGGTGGTTTATTTGCAGCCACCCCGACATGCATTAGACTTGGTGACTTTACCAACTTTGCCAGGGTTTAGCAAGGCTATAGAAAATATGGCAGAGAAAGTACAAAAAATACATGAAGAGGTTTGTGCTAGTTTAGAAGCTACCAACGAGAAATACAAATAAAATGCAGATCAACATGGACGACAAAAGGTATTCCAAGAAGGTGATTTGGTAATGGCTTACTTGCACAAAAATCGATTTCTTAGGATTCGAAACAAGCTGCAAAACAGAAAGTATGGTCCATTTCGAGTTGCAAGGAAGATTAATGATAATGCTTATGTGTTACAGCTACCGAATGAATGAAATATCTCAAACACTTTTAATGTAGCAGACTTGTATGAGTATCATGAAGATGAAATGTTATATCCAGAGAACTTAAGAATAAGTTCACTTCTAAGTGGCGGGGAGCTAATGTAGGACAAAATTAGTCTTTTATTTTTATTTAATATATTATTTTTAATTTCTTAGTTTCTTTTGTTTGGTAGGAGTTTGTTTTCTTTATTATGGTAGACTTAAGTTTTCTCTATTATCAATAGGGAGCCTATAGTATTGTTTAGTTATCTTTTATTCAATAAAATTTTATTCATAAACTTATGAAACTTTTGTTTCGTTTTATCTTCGCGTTTCCGCTTCGTCAGTTACTTTTAAAAAATAAAAGAAAATTTTAAAAAAGTTACTTTACACTTTATAATACAAAAAGTAGATTTCATAATTTTTTACAAAAATACCCATACCCATTAAACACCTAATCCACCTCTTGTTTGTAGAAAGAAAATTAGTAATGTATGACTAAATCAAGAGATTCACTCTCTCTCTTATTTGTATTTATATACATTACACCAAACGTAACAAAAAAATTCTTTTACAAATTCAATTTTTTTGGGAACAATACAACAAAATTAATAATCTAGAAATAAACTAAGAGCAATATTAGTTTTTTTCTATCAAATTTACCAAATACCCCCCCCCCCCCCCCCCCCCCCCCCCCATCATTAAGACTCAAAGCAGTGGAAACAACTTTTTTCTAAGTCTATTTGCCTTTGATTTCGAAATTGTAGTAGAAAAATTCTAACATTTCAAACTTAGATTTGATAGAATGATATTGAACAATATTGACTTATAGTATAATAATAATAAAATAAAATTGTAACTGTAGAATAAAGAAATTTAATATGTACTTATTAAAATTTAAGAAAATGGTAGATACACTCTAAACTTTAGGATAATTAAATATTCTTAAAATTTGACAAAATAAATAAATATCCATATAATGGAATGAATAAAAATTATACATCTGTATTTTAATTGGATTTGATATTATCATTTTTATTCCCATACTTTGATGAAATAACAAATTTAAAAATATAATTTTAATAATTTAGTCCCCACTATCTAGGATGACAAATGAATGTTCATGCTCATATGGAAATGTCTCGGTAATGCTTGCTCGATTTTCTCTTTGTGGTTTGTCATGAAAATGATGCATTCTTTACAATACCATGACCATAAATAATCAATAAAATTGAGCAGTCTAGAGAGTGTCATCTTGTTGTTATCTCCCTAATATTAATATCCTCTATCACGATCGTGGATCGACTTAGCCTAGAAAGCAACATAAACCAAAGGTCTGAGTTCGGTTTAAAAGTTGTTAAATCCAAGCCATAGATGTCGAATATCAAATGATTAGTCATAGCTATAATCAAGCTAACTTGCCTATTCCTGGAGGACTATATAACGAGTATCCCTATTTCAAAGCTTTCCAGTTCTTCTATAGTATCATTCTTGTCAAGATCCTTAATATATTCAAATAATTTAGTTCTAGTGGGTAGTTTAGGTCATACTAATATTTTAATAGTTTGTATTCTAAACCTATATAGTGGCATGTTGATTACAACTCTTGAATTCAATTCAATACAACCAAGCATCAAAAATCATATTTTCTCCACAAATATTAACATGGTATCAGAGTGAAGGCTTTCTGAATTCCTTTTGCACTGGTTCATTGTTACGTAGTTGATTTATTTCACATAGTATATGCTATCAATTTAGTGTCATGTCACAAAAATTTAAAAATAGCAATAGTTCCTTCATTGGTGGGTAATGTGTCAAATTCAAATAAAAATCAAACAAAAAAAACGTGGAAGGAAAAATGTTTGTTACGATTCAATTAACATCATGCTTGGGACCGAGCATGATGTTCATTAATTGACGACTTTATTGCTTAATTTCATGAAAATATCTTTAAATTTCTGTAAAATATACCAAGTAGGATGCTAACAGACGTGATAAATTATTATTTGTCAGTTCAGGAGTGCATATAAACAGGACAGAACGTGATAAATAACAAAATTTTATATAAAAATACAAATGGTAAATATATATGATTGATTATTAATTCTACGTCACCCAAACTCTTCTATATCCATTAATTATCACAAATTAATCAATTTGTAGAATACCAAGTTCTTCATTGTTATGTTTGTGAGATTGGAAATAATTGCAAATTTGCTTACAAATTAATTGTAAATTTATAAGTTAACACAAATTCAGTAAAAACGAGTTTACCCATCCTTTTCAATTTGAAGAAACTTGGAGCATTACTTTTTGGAAAATGAACGCCACGTACTATCCAATAACATGCATGCATGCATTTAAATTACAAAAGTCAACATTGGCGTACGTGTAATATCTGGATTAAATTATTATTTCTCATTCAGGAGTGCATATAAATAGTCAGAACATAGAGCATCTAAAGCACCACGCACACCACTTGAATATTCTATACGTACATGTCCATTATGTCTTCTCAAGTTTCAGCCGCTTCTATTTTAATCCAAGATGATGATCAGCAGAACTCTAATCACCACTCGGCAAATTATCATCCTACCCTTTGGGGGGATCATTTTCTTGCATATGCGAACGACTCCATGGTAATTTAATGAATTACCATGCATGCTTCTTTAATCAGATGATCAGTATTTAATTAATATATATGAATATTTCTGTAAGAAACAGTTGATGAGCCACATTCTTCCAACCTTCTATATATTTAAATTTTGGTGCTAGTACTGCATGTTTAATTGATTTTGACACGTGATCCTTTGTTTTGCAGACAATTGATCCTGCAACAAGGGAAGAGTACAAAGAACTAAAACAAGAAATAAGGAGACTGATAACTCCTAATATAGATCAGCTGGTCAAGAAATTGTACCTTATTGATACAGTGAAAGAGTGTGAAAAAGATAATCTATTACTGTTCTATATACATTCAACAAACACATGAAACATTGGTGATAAAATCAACATGAAAACCTAGACAATCCTTGGAACTATCCCTTACTATAATAACATATATATCCCTAATGTTTGAGTAATAACTAATTATGACATGTACTTCTCAGTCTTAGCAATTTAGCCCTAGAGTAAGCAGGGATAATCTTCAGAAAATTTATATATTATTACTTGTTTCGGAGAAATAAGTGTTAAGAGTAATATTATTTTATTTAAATAAATTAAATTTCTTTAATATTTGATTACGTAATGATTATATTTGTGTTAAAGTTTTTATTAGAAAAAAGGATATTTTGTATAAATTTTAGGATGCAAATAGATCGATAAATAAATCTTGAATAAAAAATTAAATAAATTCTTCTTCTTCTTCTTTTAATAACTTCAAATAGATTTTGTTTCCTAAGTTTCGTATCATATTTGGATAATCTCTTAAAATTAAGACTGTCAATTTATTAATTTTTTCTTCAATAAACATAAGAGAAAAAGAATAAAAATTGAACGATAGATAATAAAAAAATTAGAAATGAGAGAGAAAACAAATAAACATGTGAGAAAAATGACATGAAATTAAGTAACTCAATAGTGCAACATATCTAGGTCTAATAAATATGTATTTATGTACCTTTTTCTAAATCGAGAAATTTATTATTTGTTATGAATTAAAAATTTTATACGTGTGATTCAAACTTTAGAAGTATACTAATAAAATTATCAATTTATTAAATAAACTATAATAAAAATAATGATTTACATGAAATATATTTTTCCTTATTTGGTGTTTGTCAAATTTTGGGACTTCATAAATTATTATTGTAATATAAAATTCAAATATTAACTTTACACAATTTGTTACATTACTTGTAAACCAATCTCAATCATTAATAGTGTTTATTACATCTAATGATTTAAAAATTGTGTTAAAGTGGGGAATGCTAGGTACCTCCTCTTTTTTAGACCTAATGCCTCCCATTACCCCTAACTTTGACTAATAATCTGTCATCCTCTGACATTGCTCTTGTTAGAAAAAACTGTTAATTTTTTAGCACAATAACAAAATTTCCCTCTTAACTGTGTTGACTTTGGTGTTAATTAACTTTGTATTGACTTATTAATCAAATATTTTAATTGAAAAATAGATAATTTATCAAAAAATTATATTTTCAAATAAAATTAAAATAAATTAATATTTATTTATAAAATAATTTAAATTTTATTTTATACTATTATTTTCTTAGATGAACATCAATTAATTTGAAGATAATATCAATTAATTTGTATGAATATTTAAATTTATAAATGTTTTAGCTAATGTATTAATAAAAATAATTTAAATTTTATACTATTATTAAGAGACTACTCAAAATAAATTCTAATTTCGAGTGTATACTAGAAACAAATTTTAGTTTCCAATACATAGAGTTTGTACCTAAAGCAAACATTCTGCTCAAAACAAATACTGACACAACATTTGTTTCAACACTTTTGAGTGTCGTAATACAAATAGTATGTGCTTGGAAGCGATAGAATATACTCAAAATCTCAATTTTTTTTAATTATGGTGCAATTTTATTGAATTTTATATTTTTTGATTAATTATGAAAAAAAATAGTTGTGACTATATTGAAAATTACTTACAAATATGGCTATCATAGAAAATTTTCTTTATTGAACACACAACACATAAGAGATACTTCATAGGGATACTGACATATGTCCCTAATATTTGGACTAATAGACAGATGCCCCTGATGTTTAAGAAAAAAATAAATGTTCCTAACTTTTGGGCATATAGATAGATATGAGATACCTCTGTTGACTTTTATTTTTACTAGCTAACCAATATTGTTATTATTTGTATCTCTATTTGTTTATAAAATAACAAAGTAAGATACTTTTTTTTTCTATGATCTTATCTATCTAAATTCAAATACAGAAGAAATCATTTACCTATTGTTGACCTTAGTGTCACACAACTCTAATTTTGATGATCACAAAATATGCTATCCAATCAAAGAAACGAAAAAGGACGATTCAAACTCAATATACAAAGTCAAGACACAAAATGTAGGAAACGGTAATTTATTTTCTATTATTTTTGTATGCTTGTGTTTGTAACTGTGCAAGATATTTGTGTCAAGCTCAAGAGTTTTCAAAAATAAATGTTTTGAAGTTTTGAAAATTGGACCAAAATGTAAGTTTTTGAAAGTTGGAAAGTGGACCAAATTACAAGAATTTGAAGCCCTGAAAATGAACCTAAATGCAAAATTTCCAAACTTTCCAGAAAACTGGATACTATTCATGGACCGGTCATTGAACAAGGTTTTATGCTAAACTAGATTTTGGGGCTGAATTGGAATTTCTGCATAAATCGGATGTTGTTCATCCGATCAATCAAAAATGCAATTAGGTCGATCGAATTTGCGGTAGAGCAAGCGTAAACTTCAGTTAGACATTCGGTCAACTGAATATGTTATACGATCGATCGAATTATGTGAAATTCAAATATTTTAAGCTTGTAATAGCTAGTAACGGCCATTTTTTTAATGTACTATATGTGAGGAACTTCATACATGTTTTTAATGCTCTTGGAATACATATTTGAGATATATAAAGTCCTTACAAAGTTTTAAAACACATTATTAAGCTTGATATCATTATACACATATTTGGATCTATAAGAACATTCATTTGGACTACTTATCTTGTGGGAGATCAATTTGTAGGTGTTATTTTCTTTTGTTTGTGATTGTAAAGAAGCAAAAGAAGTGGATCCTTCACTTGGTTGAGATTGAGTTGAGTGTTTGGGTTGAGCAAACACTTATAAGGGCTATAAGATACCAAAAATTCTAGGTTCTATGAGTGTTTGGGATGAGCAAATACTTATAAGGTTTAAGAGGTACCCGAAAATTCTCTTGGTTGTAATTTGAAGTTTTGTGGAATCAAGACTTGGTATTAGTGAAATCTTCAAGTGGAACTTGAAAAAGTGGAAGTAGGTCGAGTGTTTGCTGAACCAGTATAAATTCGGTATTCAATCTCTTAATTCTATCTTCTTTTACTTATTGCATATACTGTATTTTTATATAGTTAGGTTGAAATTCAAATTTGTTGTTAATATTTGTTAAAAACTCAATTCACCTCCCTCTTAGGTTGCCTTAGTGGCATTTCAATTGGTATCAGAGCTTGGTTCTCTAGTGAAAGATTAATCATCTTAGAAAAGATCACATGGCAACTATAAGATAATTAAAAGGACAATCTACCTCTAGACATCTATATTTTGATTGGAATGATTATCCCTATTGGAAGGCTAGAATGAGAATTTACTTACAAGCTTGTGATTATGAACTTTGGGAGGTAGTAACTAAAGTGCTAAAATCCTTATGAAAAGAAATGAAAAATGAGAGAGTGTACTTAGTCTAGTGAGGAGTGGAATGAGGTTGATAAGAAAAACATTTCTATAAATGCTAAGGTTGCAAATATTCTTTATTGTGGTGTTGATAAGAAGGAATTCCATAAAATTTTCAGATGCGAATAAGCTTATGAGATTTGGCACACTTTAAAGGTTGTTTATGAAGGTAAAAGTCAAGTTAAAAAGTCTAAAGTTAGTAGACTCACTAAGCAATATGAATTGTTTAAAATGGAACCTCATGAAACCATTCATAGCATGTATACTAGATTTATTGATATTGTAAATTCTCTTAAATCTCTTGGTAAATCTTTTGCTAATAGTGAGTTAGTGAAGAAAATTCTTAGATCCTTACCCAAAGAATAGAGAGCAAAAGTGACGGTCATATAGGAGGCTAAGAATCTCAACATGCTATATCATGATGACATCATCGGTTCACTAATAGACTATGAAGACAAGATGTATGATGATATGGATGAAGTTTGAAAGAACAAACTCATCATTGCTTTGAAATCAACAAGGTATGATGATGAGAATGAGGATAATGAAATTAATGAAGATGAAGAAGTTGCTCAAATGACAAGAAAACTCTTAAAACTTTTAAAGAACCCAAAAGGCGCAAAGCGAAGGAGCTTAAAAATGCAAAAGAAAATAAATCAATTAATTTTCTACGAATGCAAGAGATTGGGACATATGCTAAACTGAAGTGCCCTCTCCTCAAGTACAAGAAAGGAAATAAGAAAGCAATGGTGGCACCATGGGACGATGAAAAGGAGAGCTCATCTGAGGACAACTTCATCAATGAGGTTGCCAACATGTGCTTCATGGCCTTTAGTGATGATGAGGTAAGTGATTCTGAACCCTCATTTTCTTATGATGAATTGTCACAAGCATACGAGGAGGTATATGAAAATTTTGAAAAAGTGATTTTTAAAAATCGAACCCTTAAAAGAAAAATTAAGGCATTGACTAATGAAATCATTTCTTTGAAAGAACCAAACTGTGCATTGATGAATGAAAATAGTCCCTTAAAAGAATTGCATAACACTTTGGAAAAGGAGAAGGAAATGCATTTAAAAGAAATAGAGAAGCTCAGGAAACAAGTTATTGACAAAAATGAGGCTCTCTTAAAATTCACTAGAGGTCAAAAGAATTTGGAGCTACTTCTTAGCTCCCAAAAAATGTGTATTTGATAAGAGTGGCATTGGCTACAAGCCACACTCTAAACAAAAGTTTTACAAAAATTATTTTGTAAAATCTTCTCCTAAAGTTAAAACAAATGCAACTTGTAATTATTGCAACATTTATGATCATTTGAGTTATAGATATCCCATTAAGATGAATGCATGTGGTTATAATATGGTATGGGTTCCAAAGGGAGCCAAAACTAATATTGAAGGACCCAAAATGATTTGGGTACGAAAATGAAAATTTTGATTATTTTTGTAGGCACCAAAATTAAGGAATGATAGGTGCTTCCTTGATAAGGATTTGTGGTAGAGAGAACACCCAATGGAATGCAACATATGCTTGGATAAAATGCAAGGAGAAGAATATGTATATGAGCAAAATTGATATCAAAACTCTTAACTTATCTTTTCATTGCTTATTTCACAATTCTTAATTTAAGCATTCAAAAGCATAGTTGTAATTTGTTTGCTAATATGCTTGTGTGCAATATGCATATCTAGTCAACTCCTTGGTATTATTGTAGTAATAAAATTTTTTGCTTACCTCTTAATTGTTTAATGTACAAATTACTTAGCCAAGAGTTCATGTCATGTATTGTGGTTAGAATTAGCATATGTTTTGCTTGAGGTATACTTGCATTTAGCAATTTTTACAAAACATCTCTCATGCCCCTTTTGTACTTTGATATGTGCTTGCTATTGGATTTAGTCATTCATCATGTTAAAATGGCTTTGAAATAAAATTTGATAACTTTATGATTAGTATTTTAATTTCATTTAAGCCAAATATCAAGTATCTAGAATAAAAAATGGATGGTTTAGCATTAAGAAATGATTGATTCTATATTTTTCAGAAATTGGCAGTCAATATTAAATACTTTTTGGAGCTGATTGGTATTGTGTTTTGGGGCAAGTAATTTATGGTTGGAAAGATGAGGATGTTTAGTTTCTAAAGAATTTTACATAATTCAACTTGGATATTGTTACAAATAGATATGTAAAAATTAAGCCACATAGGTGAAAATTGTCTGAAAGATGCAATAGCCAAGAAGTTTTAATTTTTCTGGGCTAAATAGGTTATTTTAATAGGTGCTAGTTATATATGGATAGAAATCCATAAAGGTCAAGAGTTCATAGAAGTTTATGGAACACGATTTGAATATCTCTATAAAAAGATATGACTGCATGAATTAAGATTGCTCAGAAAACAGAACAAAAACAGGGCAACCAGTCATAGATATTCTGTTGACCAAAATTCAAATTTGGTTGACTGAAATTTGAATGCATTCTGCCTCTCAAAAACATGCAAATTTGGTTGACAGAAAATCAGAAATGGTCGACCGAAATTCGAAAGCTTTCTACCCCTATTGCTGTCCACTTTGCTCAACTAAAATCGCCCACTCCTCTCATTTGTTTTGAACTTCTTTTCTCTCTAAACATGCTAAAAACATTTCTCTTAAATTTAGCCTTACCCTTGTGAGCCTTTTGATTAATAATTTGGATATGAGAGTTCAATATGGAGCTCATCAAGGAAAACAACAGAGTAGTTCTAAAAGAGGATGAGTCATTGGAGAATAGGTAGAAGCAAGCTTATAAACCTAAACCATCAAAGGTTTGATTCTAGAAAAATGTCATTTTTAGCATACACTTTCATTTACTTGTATTGTGTTTTGGAAAATATTTAATAGTTTGATTCACTTTTTATCCTTATGGAATATGCATTCATTGTTTTGATGAATTTTATTATTGATTAAGGATGCATTTTTTTTAGAGATTTATATGATATACAATGCATTAAGGAAGAAAAGTGATTATCCCATGTCTTGCATTAGAATTCATCTTCATCAATGCATTGTATTATTTTGAATTATCCATATTGTCTTGTGGCAATGAATAAAAGAAGATGGGGAGAGAACAATATGTGAATATGGAATGTAGAATGGTGATTGCATATATAAGTGCTTTTTCTCTTTCTCTTTCATGTTGGATGCATTATCTTCAGGATAAAAACTATGGATAGAGTTCATGAAAGCATTTTGTTATTGCCAAAAGGGGGAGATTTGAAATTTTGCAAATGTGTTCTTAGTTGTCAAAAAGAAAAAAAAAATTATGTAATATTTTTATTCTTCCAAATTTTTATGTGTGAAGGGTGAAGTCATATATGATATACAACACACTTAGGGGGAGATATGCTTTTATGTGTTTATGTTGCATTAAAATCATACCATGAGTGCCTTTTGATTTGTTCTCAAGTTATTTTGATTTGAATATCTCATTGTATATATATTTGAAACAAAAAGGGGGAGAAGTTTTGTTTTTGCTTGATCCTATATTCTCTCATCTTTGTAATTGATTGTATTTGCTCAATATATTTAGGGGGAGCTTGTATTTTCAAAATCCTTCAAAATACCTCTAAAATATGCTTTCAAATTTTGTTACCATCTATTTCTTTGGTATGTACTTACTTGATTCTTGAAATTTATGCTTGTGAACTAATTTTGATAATATATATATATTGGAAGCATAGTTTTGTGTGTGTGTGTGTTTTTAATGATGCCAAAGGGGGAGAAAATATTGATTGCTATATAATTGTTATGCTTTATGAATGTACTTATTTTTCATGCTTTATGAATTATGAGGATGATTGTTAGTGCATCAAAGTTTATCCATTATAGCATTATTTGTTTTTTATCACTACAAGAAAATTGGCTTTTTACGGTTGATATTTATGACTGATTTTCACTCCGTTTTAAATAAGGATTATTTGCGACTGATTTGTGATTGACTATAATTCCGTCACAAATAAGTATGTTTTTGTGTCCAAATTCAACTATCAGTTGCAAAAAGTGGCAATTAATTTTATTATTAAAACGACGTCGTTTTAATAAAAATATATTAAGTCTATATAATTTATTTTTATTAAAACATTAAATATTATAATTTTGTTTGTTACATATTAGTCCATAATAAATGGGACTAAACTGTTTAGGTATATAAAATTATATATTAAATATGAATTATTAAAATATTGAAGATACAAATGTTTATTTACATTGAAATTTCTGATTTCTGAATTTTATTTTTTTAGCTTTATTTTAATGGATTATCAGTGGTTTTTTTGCTTGATTGGAAGATTTAGATAGGAGTGGGGGAAATCGGGTTCGGTTCGATTTCTATGAAACCGAATCGAACCAAACTTCGTCAGTTCTGTTCGGGCCCAACTTAGGTTTTTTATCTATACTTCTGTTTCAGATCTTTTTGTTTTATAAAATTTTACTAGTATCCCTAATTTATATCATAATTACAATAATAAATAAAATTAAAAAAATTATTAATATTTACCCTTATTTTTTTGTATATTATTATCATATTATTAATTATTTATAATTTATAAAATCAATAACGAATTACAAAAATTTTAGACCAAAATCGAACCGAATCGATTATTTAAGAACCGACTAGAACCGAACTTAGTATTGGGCATTTTTGCCCACCCCTAGATTTGGATTCTTAGAAACTTAATTTACATCTATTTTAATGTTACTTCTTTTGGAATTTCTGAAAAATCTTTATGATTTATTGCAAATTTGCATCTATTTTAGTGTTTCTTTTTTGGCTTTATTGTTTTAATGTTTCATTGGCTGAAAATTTTGAATGCTTGTAAGAATTGATCAGATGTTATCTCATGTTAAGAATAAGAGCCAACATTTAGAATTGCAAAATGTATTTTATCATTTTTAGTGAATTTACAAAACATGCATTTTAATTAGATAGATATATATATATATATATGAAAATTAAAGTGATTAATTTTCCAAAAAGATGGGAGATTGTACAATTTTTAAGGATTCACATGATAATTGATCTCAACACCATATCAATATAATAAGCATGCACTTAACTTGGTGAAGCAAATTGATTGCGACTATGCTAACCGCAAGGGCACGGGTCATATCAAGCAATAAAGTGATAAGAAAAGATATCGTCCTACGAAGATTGATATTCAAATTAAATACTAAGTACTATAGCTTGAAAGGTCAATTTTATCTAAGCAAACTAGATCGATAAATTGTAATGGAAAATAAACTAAAACACAAATATGAACTAATATGGAATAGAAATTGAGTTTAATAATTTATAAAAGATGAAAGATACAAGGATGAATTTCCTAAGGTCTTGATTTTACTTATCAATCACGTGTTTCTCCTAATTGGCCATTATTAATGCGTTTTGGTCTAATTCACTAATTACAATATTTAAGTCAACCTTAACACCTCTCCTTAGCATAAGTTAAGGCTTTACGCACAATGATTCAAGTTGATATCCCTATCTAACTCGAATAATTATACGCTCATTATGCATTACTTGTTATTTAACGCTTAGAACCCAATTCACCTCTCGGTTGATTAAAATCCTAATCGTTAACTTGATCATTTAGATGTCGATTACCTCTCGGTCTCACAACTATCTAGATTGTATTTACTTAGTCCGACAAACAAATTAATTTTTTCCAAGACTTAATTCATCCATCTCTAATTTAACCAATTCATTAATTATTAACAAATCAGAATAGTAAGCAAGATAAACATAAGTAAATCAAACCGTAACAATATTAATAACATGCCAATTAATTAAAACATAGTTTAGACAAGATTCATCAAGACCCTAGATTAAGAAAATAATCCAACCATCACAAATGACAACATAAAAATCAACATATATTCCATAATCATAAAGTTCAACAATTAATGTTCAAATGAAATACAAAATGAGAGTTAAGAGTTTAGGAAAACTAGACTAGAGATACAAGCTTCAATGATCCTCCTTCAAGGGCTCCAACTTGAATCACTTCACTTCTCTCTCTAGGATCTTCACTTGTTCTTCCTCCTTCTCACTTAAAAACCTCTCAATTCATATTCTAGGTTGCTTCCCCCTTGGTGGCTATCATCCTAAAATCATATAAATCTAAAAGATACCCAAATCAAGCCATTGGGTGATGATCTCACAGCCAAAAATCGTCCAAACACATCCAAGGGGCGCTGGAGCGCCCAAAATCCGCGCGGGGGCGCCATGGGACAAAATGGGTGGCACAACCGCGCACCTCTATGGCGCTACCGCGCCATCCATGCGGCCAAAGATGGGATTGGAGCGTGGGTGTAGTGCTAGCGCGCCATCCCTCCAACTTTGATTTCTTTGCAATTTGATCCCTTCAACTTTGTGTTTTAGTCCCTGTTTCTTTTGCAACTTTTTCGACTTTGCTTTCTTAAGCCGATTTTATCTCCAATGCCCATTTGCTATCTTTTCTATGCAAAACATTAAATTTCATCAAATATTAACTAAACTTGAGGATTTACAAAACAATTTAAGTCTCGAAATACCTGATAAGTGCGTATTCTATGCACTTATCACAAATCAACCAGTACTTTTGTTTAATTAATGTTATTATATATTGTATATGATTTTTTTTGGATCATTACAAAAGGAACAATCTGTTTAAATAACTAATGTTGTGTAATTATTTAAAATTAAGTGTTGTTGGTTTTGGGGCTGGGCACATCTGTGTTGTTATTCTGCTGCTGGCATGTTTGGTTTAGTTGTTGCTGCTATGCTGTTTCGCTTTGGCCTTTGCTTTGTTATGCTGTTGTTTGGTTCTTTGTTGTTACTAGTTTTGTTTGTTGGTCTTTGGCTTGTTGGTGCTGCTGCTGGATGTTTCCCTATTGTTGTTAGTCAACCTTGTTGTTGCTGCTTACTTTTTCTTTTTTTCTTTTTCTATGGTAGTTTTTCTTTTGCTACTAAGTTTCCAGCTGCTATTTTCCTGCTGCAGCTTGTTTTCGGCTAAAGTCTACTGCCAATTGCTTTTTTCTTTTGGCATCTTTTTGTTTTATTCTCTCTTATTTATCAATAATATTTCTGTCTAAGATTTAAATTTTAGAGATTATTTTAAAAAATAATAGAAAGCCATTAAGCTTTAGGAGACTATTTTCTTCAAGGTCTAGTTCTCTATTATTAGTTTCTCAGGAATCAAAATCATATAGACTTAATTAGAATATTTATCCTAGTTTTAAGCAATAAGAATCTTTTAAAACCAATATTTTATGAAAGTGTGGTTTAAAGTGCTACAAGTTGATGAGCATGTGAGTTGTCAGTGCTTTAGATAACAGAGGTGCTAATCATTTGAAGCATGCTTGTATGTGGAGCTGAGGTCCTAAAGCTTCAATCCATCATGTTCAGCTTCATTTTCATGGTGGAACCAAGTACATAGTTAAAGTCAAGCTTGGGGGATTGTAGGCAATGAAACTGATGCACATAGTCCTTAGTATTGGCCTGTTACATAAATATATTATGCCATTTTACGTCTTTCTAGATCATAACATAGTCCTTAGTATTGGCATGTTACATAGACATATTATGTAACTGCTTTGTCTTATTAAGGATTTGTACTAATTAACGATGACTTATCTCATCAGCTTTTGATTAAGAATCCGTTTATATAAAATATGCATCTCTGCATCAAAGCCATCAAATGTTAGTTGGATGCCTTGCAATGGTTTGCACTATGGTTGTGTTTTAAGATTGATTACTAGGCAGGAAGGAATGTTTTAAATGTGAAATATTATTGCATATTGTACTCTTAACTATCAAGTCAATACGAAGCTTTATTGCTTTGTTAAGAAGTTAAGCAGTTTCTACAGTAATAGGTGCATTAAAGTTTTCCTTTATTGTCACTTCTTTCCATTTCCATTAATTACTTTGTCAAGAGCCATAGGTCTAACAACTTTTTTAGATTTCTCCCTTAGTTTTGTCAATATTTGCATTAAATTTAATCTAATATATTAGGTGCAAAAAAGTATGATATATGTTACTTTTTTAATTTTTGAACTGGTACCATTTCTACCATGGTTGATGGGAGCTCAATCCTGAGTTTATGTGAACACTGCCAGTCTATTAAATTATTGAACAATCTTTCTACCCTCTCCCACAAGCCTAAATTAGTAAGTAAATTTACAGCTTTACACAGGCTTGTTGCTGCTTTTTGTATTGCTTGTTGTAGTTTTTGGCAATTGTTACATGTAAGATTATAAACTAAATTGTGGAAAGTTATCACAAGCAGTCAGGGAAGAAGTTGTGGGATGTTAAACAGGAGGTTAATTAATTTCTCTTTTGCTAAGTATCGGTTCTCTGAACAAATCTATAAATGGAATATATATGTTCGTTTTTGCTTATTTTATTGTCTTTCTGATAACAAATGAAGCAAAAATCTATGTGAAATGTAAGATCTATGAACAGATCTAGTAATAAACATGTTATTCTTCACTTTTTTTTCTTGGAAAAGCTAGGTTTTTGGATATTTTAGGTAAAATATAAAATTAATAAATATTGCATTTATTCCCTTTGCCTAGCGAGGTTTCTATTCTTACAAAGAGCAGTTTATATATATAACCCAACAGATGATAGAAATACTATATTGCAAAAATCATATCTGCATAAAATTTAACACTTTGCTTTTGGTTTTAAATGAAAATTGAAGGACTTGAGCAATAAGATTGAAAGAATCAAGAAGAATGACAGCATGCAGTTCAAACTCTGGTAGTTGCATATAAAATCCTTCAAATATTACATTATTTTTAATTTCCTTCTGTATCTCTGAATATTATTTGTATGTTTCAAGCATCTCAAGGGAGAAGATCTCACATCTTTGAATCACAAAGAGCTCTGACAACATGTATCAAGTTGCATATGCAGAGAAGTTTTATAAAATAGAATATTTGACCTTGGTGACTTTAGGAATATTAGTGGTAAACTTAGTTCAATTTTTTCCCATATTTTTTTCGGTGGTGACTATCAGTAATCAATGGATTAAAATTTTTTGTTCATTGTAGCTTTTCTACAAAATTTATTATGTATAAAATGAATACTTTTTCATGTTTTTAATGCTATCCAAAGTTTTGCAATGTGTAACTAATTAAATTGTTTCAAATTGGTCATGATATTTGGTTCACAATTAATATTAAAATTAATTTGATGGGGTTAATATTTAAGTTAATAAAAATATTTTAAATAGTTAATATTTTTTTTGACTAAATATTTGGCAATAAAAGGCTGTAGTAAAAAAAAATAATTTTTCTTAAATTATTTGCGATTGTTACTTATCGGTCACAAATACTTTTTGCGACTGATACATATCAATTGCAAATATCTTTTACAGTTGTTAAAATTAGCCGCAAATAACAATAAATTTTTTGCAACACGATTTATTGCAACCAATGAAATTTGGCTACAAATGACTAGAATTTAGCTGCAAAAAATGATTTATTTCATATCGTATATGATATTAATTTAGTGCTATGTCACAAAAATTTAAAATTAGTAAAACTTGCTTAATTGCGGGATACGTATTGTGTCAAATTAAAATAAAATTTAAACGAGAAAAGAAAATATGAAAGCAAAATGTTTGGATTGAAAGGCAACAAAAATGGAAAAATATAAGAAATTATCCAAAGATGGGGCTAAAGTACAAGAAATTTGTTACAATTTAAGGTCCATTTATTAAAAATAAATATAAGTGGAACAATTCATTCAAGGGGGACATAATGCGCATTAACTTTTAATGACACTATAAAACAGGAAGAGGAACACCCGAAACTTTAAGTAAAACAATAACAAAGAAAGTGGTTTGTGTCATGAACAAGTAAGCTACCAATTGAAGGAGGGTAAAAGAACCAATAATGAAGAGAATCACAATGAATGCAAATCCAAATTTGCCATCACATTTACCACAAAGTTGACTTCTTAGAAAGAATAGCTAATGCTAACCTTAAATTAACATGTTTGTCACATTGTAAAGATCTCATTAAAATTATGGTAATAAATTACCCGCCGGCCAATTAATTGCTTTATGTCAATATACTGCATGTATACAATAATTATATTTCTTTGTAACCTAACCCTACTTACCTACCCAAACTAACCAATCAATACTTATGCTTGTTGAAATAATTCTACCAATAATTTTAATACCTCAATATTTGGATTAAATTATCATTTCTGAGTTTAGGAGTGCTATAAATAGAACTGAACATATATAGAGCATCTAAAGCACCACATACACTTCTTCAACTTCTCACTTGGGTTTCAGCCGATTCTATTTAAATCCAAGATACTAATCAGCAGAATTCCAATCACCACAAGGCAAATTTTCATCCTACCTTGTGGGGGGATTATTTCTTTGTATATTGATTGCGACTATGCTAACCGTAAGTGCACGGATCGTATTAAGTAATAAAGTGATAAGAAAAAATATCGTCCCACGAAGATTAAGATTCAAATTAACTACTAAGTACTATAAATTGAAAGGCCAATTTTATCTAAGCAAATTAAATCGATTAATTGTAATAAAAAATAAACTAAAACACAAATATTAACTAATGTGGAATAGAAATTGAGTTTAAGAATTTATAAAAGATGAAGTATGCAAAGATAAATTACCTAGGATTTTGATTTTACTCATCAATCACTTGTTTCTCCTAATTGGCCATTATTAATGCGTCTTGGTCTAATTCACTAATCACAATATGTAAATCAACCTTAACACCTCTCCCAAGCGTAAATCAAGGTCTTACGTACAATGATTCAAGTTGATATCTCTATCTAACCTGAATAGTTATACGTTCATTATGTATTACTTGTTATTTAACGCTTAGAACCCAATTCACCTCTCGATTTCTTAAAATCCTAAGTGTTAATTAGATTATCTAAATGTCGATTACCTCTTGGTTTTACAACTATCTAGATTTTGTTTACTTAGTCAGACAAACAAATTAATCTTTCCCAAGACTTAATTCATCCATCTCTAATTTAACAAATTCATTAATTAATTAACAAATGAGAACATTAAGCAAGATAAACACAAGTGAATTAAACCATAATAACATTAATAATATGCCAATTGATTAAAACATAGTTTAGACAAGATCCATCAAGACCCTAGATTAAGAAAACTAGTTAACCATCACAATTAACAACATAACAATCAACATGTATTCCATAATCATAAAGTTCAAATAAAATACAAAATGAGAGTTAAAGAGTTTAGGAAAACTAGACTAGAAATCCAAGCTTCAATGATCCTCTTTCAAGTCCTCTTCCAAGGGCTCCAACTTGAATCACTTCACTTCTTTCTTTAGGATCTTCACTTGTTCTTCCTCTTTCTCACTCAAAAACCTCCCAATTTCTATTCTCAGTTGCTTGGCTATGGTGGCTATCATTCTAAAGGCATATAAACCTAAAAGATACCCAAATCAGGCCATTGGATGATGATCTCACAGCCAAAAATCGTCCAAGCACGTCCAGGGAATGCTGGAGTACCCAAAATCTGCGCTGGGGCACCACGGGATAGAACTATGGCATAGCCGCGCACCTCCGTAGCTGTCACGCCACGCTCGCGGTCAAAATGGCCTTAGGCCGCAAGCATGGCGCTGCTGTGCCATCCCCTCTAACTTTGATTTCCTTGCACTTTAGTCTCTTCATCTTAGCATTTTGGTCCCTGTTTCCTTTCCGACTTTTTCGACGTTGCTTTCACAAGCCGATTTCATCTTCAATGCCCGTTTGCTATCTTTTCTATGCAAACATTAAAATTCATCAAATATTAACTAAACTTGAGGATTTACAAAACAATTTCAGTCTCAAAATACCTGATAAATGCGTATTCTACACACTTATCACATTTACTAATGACTCCATGGTAAGTTAATTATCATCCATGCTTCTTTAAGCACAATGATCAGTATTTAAATATGGATATTGTTTAATTGATTTTGATAGGTGATTCTATTTTGTGCAAACAATTGATCCTGTAACTCAAGAACAGTATGAGGAACTAAAACAAGATGTAAGGAGATTGATAGCTGCTAATACAGATGAACAAGTCAAGAAATTGCACCTTATTGATACAGTACAACGCTTGGGTGTGGCTTATCTCCTCAAACAGGAGATCAAAGATGAACTGGAGAAAATAAGTAATCACCTTGATATTGACAGTGTGATGATCTTGATCTCTACACTGTTTCTCTTGCCTTTCAACTTCTCAGACAGCAAAGAATTAAGCTTTCATGTGGTAGGCAATTAATTTTAATTATGTTATTTGCAAAATCCTCATGCAAATTTTTAATTAATTACTAGATAAATTAATTATACGTAATCAGATGTATTTGAAAAGTTCAAAGATGAAGAAAGTAAATTAAAGGCAACGTTAATAAATGATGTTCAAGGCTAGCTAAGCTTGTACAAGGCAGCACATCTAGCCATCCTAGAGAAGATATTTTGGATGAAGCCATTGCTTTTGCTACCACTCATCTTAAGTCAGCAGCATCTCATGTATGCCCTAATCTTGCAGAATAAATAAATCATGCTCTCTATCGTCCTTTTTGTGAAACCTTACCAAGGTTAGACACATTGTACTTTTTGTCTATCTATCCAAGAGATGATTCGTACAATAAAACTTTATTGAAGTTTGCAAAGTTAGACTTCAACATGTTACAAACAACACATCAGAAGGAATTAGGTACAGCTACAAAGTCTTATATATTAAATAAAAATTAACGTATACCCCCCATGTTTGGGGCAATAGACACTTACCCCCCTAATGTTTGGGCAAAAATAAATGCCCCCCTCAAGTTTAGATAAATATACAAATACCCCATTGATTTTTGTCCTAGTTGATTGGTTACGTAAATATTATTTATATCTCTAAACTTTTACATATTAAACATTTAAACATAATTTGGCTATTTGTAGTTTACTTTTGGATATTAGTAGTTTACTTTGAGCCGAAATATGCATTGGCTAGAAAAATTATAATTAAAGTAATTTATATGATATCTATCATAGATGATACCTATGATGCCTATAGTACTTATGAAGTGCTCAAATTCTTTACTGAAGCTATCAAAAGGTAACCATATATACATAATATACATAATTTTGATTAAATTATTTATTTTATTTATTTAATTTATAGTATGGTTATTTGGTAACTTTCAAATGTGACATTGGCACTATAGATATACTTCCAAAATATATGAAGATAATTTATAAGACACTCTTAGATATTTATAATGAAATTGAAGGAGAATTGGTCAAGCAAGGAAGATCATGCCACCTTCATTATGCGAAAGAGAAGGTAGGTGATTAATTTCTAGCTTCATGGTTTATATATATATTCATAAATTAATATTTCTTTTCTCTTATTTTCTTTTGTTTGACGATATATATATAGCATCATGGTTTCAATGTTCTTATAAGCAGTTCAATGGAGGTTATGTTCCAATAATTGAGGAATATAAAGAGGCAACACTTATAAGTGGTTGCTACTTAATATTGGCAACCCTAAGATTGTAAGATCATCATTTGTTATATCCAGGCTCATGGATGACATAGTTTCTCACAAGGTACGTAACATATATGCATACTTAACTTCGTTGATTAATTATATAAGTGATCTTAGCTATATAATTAATTAATTCCATGTGTGTGTGTATATATATATATATAAGATTGTTGTATGTACTTATATATAGTGTTGATGCGTAAAAATATCAACCTAGGTGAGGTAGGATGCCTTACTGATCTAGTATCCGAATTGAAGATGGATGCCCAATCAACAGTCTGAACTCAGTATTCCGCACCCAACCTGGTCTCGTCCTAACCCCGAAGGCTCCCAAGCTGACCTTTCACACCTCGCTGATCCAAGGCCAACTTGTCTCAAACCTTCCTGACCTCGTCGTTCCTCCTGACCTCGTCGTTCCTCCTGACCTCGTCGTCCCTACTAACCTCGGACCTGACCCTGGTGAAGATGCCTACAGTAGAGAACACGGTCAAAAAGGGGGTACCGGAGGTTTTTCGACTAGCCCACTCCGACGCTCAAGTCAGTGCCTTGAGGGGGTGATGTTATGGCTCGATTTTAGTAGCTTGAAATAGCTAATAGGTGGAGGATTATGTAGCTAAGAGCTAGTTGACCAAGTAGCACACAAAACACATTGAGAAAGTGAATAAGTGTGGCCTTTTTAGAAGGTAAAACAGTAAGCTAGCCTCAAGGGACAACCTTCCATAAATGTTTAAGGTTGTCTCTTGGTTTCTCAGAGAGAAGAATGTGAAGTGACTTGTGCTTGTAGTGTGTGAGAGAGTAAAAATGAGCTCAAGCTTGTAGAAGACTTCTCTTACCTTGATATAAGTGTCTTTTTATATTATACCTTTGTGAACACATGATTGGCTAAACAATGTTGCCCTAATTCCTCCTTTTCTTTCTTCCCACGTTTGAAACCTTAGCTTGGAGTCAAGACTAAGGTCACTTGGTGAGTGGGGATTGGTCCCTTGGTGAGCAAGGATTGGTCCTTAAGACCTTATCCAAGATTACGTGCCACATGGCATGATTTAATTCGAGTAGGGGATTAGGTTATCCCTTGCGTACAGGTGGCGAGCGCTCATTTGCCTCTACTTGTGGTCCCTCAAAGGCTGACCACGTCAGGTGGTGCCTATTTTTCAACTACCAAGGGGCTACACTGTCTCCTTGGTCAGGTTTCCATATTGGGCAATTTTAGATGGTTCCCCCAGGTAACCTAGGAACATAGGACACCCTTTTCACACTTTTGGGAGACCGAATCCCTTTACTTTTAGCGCTGTTCCAGAGTGGGGTCTACTCTTTTTGCTCTATTTATGTGGGCTTTTGGTTATAGGCCACGTGGTACCCTTCATGTGACCATCCTTTACACTACCTGAGGTCAGATCCTGCCTCAGTTGGGATCTGAGGTGAGGTGGGTTTCAACATGAATGGATCGTCCCGTGTCTAATAAGTATATTTTTTAATTATATAAACATTGCTTATTAAAACTTTTTAATTATCTTATGTGAAATTTGGTGTTAATTTTGAAATAACTTTTTAACTTCTAATTTAAATTTAAAGTTTTATAATGATTATATATATATATATATACTTATTAAATAAATTAATAAACCAATAATAAATATCGTTGTATCGTAAAATAAATCAATGAAAAATGTTGGAGTCATGTTGAGGCATGTAAGGGTTCAGGGCCTTAAAAAAATTTAAAATTTTAATTATAAATTATAAATTTAATCTTTTTATTATATGTAAGCCCACGACGCTCTAGGTGCCGATTAGAGCAGTCGTGGACTTACATACCGCCACGTGTCTAGCCTATTTTTACCCCATAACATATAGTTTGAGCAAAGCAGAGGACATGTTGCCTTGGCTATTGAATGCTATACAAAGCAGCATCGTGTTTCTGAGGAAGATGTAGTTAATGTATTTTTGGAAGGAAGTTGAAAATGCATGGAAAGATACGAACCAAAAGTCACTCAAACCAACAGCTTTCCCTGTGCCTCAGATGGAGCAGGTTCTAAATTTAGCACACGTGATTGATTATTTACACAAGGATGACTTTAACCACCAAAAGTATCTCTAAATTCCTGTAAATTAAATAGTGCGTATATATTTGGAGATACGGTTAGTAGTTAGTTAATCACACTAGTGACTTTATGTCCATTAATAAAATATCACCTTATCTAAACAACGATTTTACTATTATTTCACATCGTATATCATATTAATTTAATGTGGATGTTACAAAATTTTAGAATTAATAAAAATTGGTTAGTAATATGTCAAATTTAGATAAAATTCAAACCAAAAGGAAAAATGTAAAAGGACAATTTTGGGTTGAAAGGCAACCAAGAAATGGTGAATATAATAAATGATCCAAAATGGTCTAACTACATGCGATTTATTCCGATTTAATTCCACAGAAATCTTTGTCTTTCATGTGGACGAGATTATTCTAATTTCTAAAACATTGAAAATAATTAAATGCGTCATTTATATCATGTGGACGAGATTAGTAAAAGATGAAAATCTAATACAATGCGCTATTGCAAAGCCAGTACATATATAACTAAATTAAGTATTATGATGATCATATGATCAAAGGATCGAAATGCATGCTAGCTAGCTCTTCAAAGAGGTAGAGGGTCTCTCAACAATGAGGCAATTTGGTCTTTAACCAAACGAGCATTGGTGTATGTATCACTATCCTTGTGTAAATAATCAATCACGCGTGCTAAATTTAGAACCCGCTCCATTAGAGGCATAGGAAAAGTTGTTGGTTTGAGCAACTCCTAGTTCATATCTTTCCATGCATTTTCAACATCCTTCCGAAACACATTAACTGCATCTTCCTCAGAAACACCATGCTGCTTCGTGTAGCATTCAATAGCCGAGGCAACATGTCCTCTGCTTTGTTCAAACTATATATATAACATACAACAATATTATAGATGTATACATGAAATTAGTTAATTATATATATATAGCTAGGACCTAGCTAGGATCACTTAATGAAGTATGCATAAATGGTACATACCTTGTGAGAAACTAAGTCATCCATGAGCCTGCAGATAATAGATGATGCTCTCACAATCTTAGGGTTACTAGATATCCATTCAACACTCTCCTTAGTTGTAATATCACCCATGCCAACGAAGGAAATTGTTGCCAGCATTAAGTAGCCACAACTTATAAGTGCAACCTCCATATATTCCTCAATTGTTAGAATATAACCTTCATTGAACCACTTAGCTTCTGCAAAGTACAATACAACTAGTTCTTGCATCTAAGGATATATATAAATCATGGAGCTAGAAATTAATTGCCTACCTTCTCTTTCGTATCATGAAGGCAATATGATCTTCCTTGCTTGGCCAGTTCTCCCTCAATTTCATTATAAATATCTAAGAGTGTCTTATAAATTATCTTCATATATTCTGGAAGTATATCTATAATGCCAATGTCCCATCTGAAAGTTACCAAACAACCATTCTACAAATTAAATAAATAAATGAACATACACACATACATACATACATACATATATATATATATATATATTAAACAAAATTATACGTATTATGTATTGTTACCTTTTGACAACTTTAGTAAAGAGTTTGACCTCTTTAAAAGTACCATAGGCGTCATATGTGTCATCTATAATAGATATTATATAAATTACTTTGGTCATTACTTTTTTAACCAGTGCATATTTTGGCTCAAAGTAAACTCCTAATATCCAAAAATATAACTCCACTAATCTGTCTCTCGTATAAATAGTTCAAAAAAAAATTTGTCTCTCGTATAAGGCAACTTATTAGTGAAGTCTAAATCTTTCCATCACCTGAAATTCAATTAAACTTCATATTAAAACTTTCTTAAGTAATAGAACTCGACTTGCATAATCAGTACAAGTACCCTATCCATAAATAAATCAATTGAGGCAATTTAATATGTAAAACGAGCTCTTGTAGCGATACTTAGTTCCTTATGATGTGTTGCTTGTAACATGTTGAAGTCTAACTTTGCAAACTTCAATAATTTTTTATTGTACGAGTCATCTCTTGGATAGATAAACAAAAAGTACAATGTGTCTAACCTTGGTAAGGTTTTACGAAGAGGACGATAGAGAGCATGATTTATTTGTTCTGCAAGATTAGGGCATACATGAGATACTGCTGACTTAAGATAAGTGGTAGCGAAAGCAATGGCTTCATCCAAAATATCTTCTCCATGAATGGCTAGATGTGCTGCCTCATACAAGCTTAACAAGCCTTGAATATCACTTATCAATGTTGCCTTGAATTTACTTTCTTCATCTTTAAACTTTTCAAATACATCTGATTGCATATAATTATTTAATTCATAGAAATTAATTTAATTAATTAAAAAAGTTTGCACAAGGATTTTGCAATTAACATAATTAAAATTAATTGCTTACCACATGAAATCTTAATTCCCTACTGTCTCATTAGTCGAAAGGCAAGAGAAACAGTATAGACATCATGAACATTATCACTGTCAATATAAAGGTCATCATGTATTTTCTCCAATTCACCTTCAATCTCCTTTTCGAAGAGATAAGCGATACCCAAGCGTTGTACTGTATCAATAAGGTGCAATTTCTTAACTTGTTCATTTGTATTAGCAGTTATTAATCTCCTTACATCTTGTTTCAGTTCCTCATACTCCTCTCTTGTTACAGGATCAATTTTCTGCAAACAAAGAATCACATATCAAAATCAATTAAACATATAGTCCTAGTACCAGAATTTAAATATATAGAATGGTTGGAAGAAGGTGGCTCAACAACTATTTCTTATGATTAAAGAAGCATGCATGGTAATTAAATTACCATGGAGTCGTTCGCATATGCAAGGAAATGATCCCCCCAAAGGGTAGGATGAAAATTTGCCGAGTGGCGATTTGAATTCTGCTGATCATCATCTTGGATTAAAATAGAAGCGGCTGAAACTTGAGAAGACATAATGGACATGTACGTATAGGATATTCAAGTGGTGTACGTGGTGCTTTAGATGCTCCATGTTCTGACTATTTATATGCACTCCTGAACTGAGAAATAATAATTTAATCCAGATGTTACCCGTACGCCAAATTTGATTTTTGTAATTTAAATGCATGCATGCATGTTATTGGATGCCACGTGGCGTTCATTTTCCAAAAGGTAACGCTCCAAGCTTGTTCAAATTGAAAAGGATGGGTAAACTGGATTTGTGTTAACTTATAAATTTACAATTATTTTGGAAACATATCAATTAGGGGGGCAATTTGGGACATAGTTTAAATTAAATATAATTTAATTCAAAAATAAATTAAATATACGCCTAAAAAAGTATGTCGTGTGTAATATATTGTAGCCAACATTATTGGTAGAATTATTTCAACAAACAAAAGCTATTTATGATATTTTTTATATTTATTGGTCAATTCGGATTGGTAAGTAGTGTTGGGTTATAAAGAAACAAAATTTATTTTATGTATGTAATATGTTGAAATTAAGCAATTAATTGACGTCTGTTAGTACCCTATTTATATGCATGCACTCCTGAGAAATAACTATTTAATCCAGACATTACACGTGTTGGATATCATGTGGCGTTCATTATGCAAAAAGTAATGCTCCAACCTCCTTCAGGTAATGACTATTTTTCAATATATAGTCAAATTGAACAGTAAAATAGAGAAGGATGGGTGAATTCATTTTTAATTGGTTTGAAAAGACTGATGCAGTGCTTTTATTAGTGTCAGATAATTTTAAAAATATTTTAAAAAATTTTATTTGTTATAAAATAATAATTATGTTGCCATTCAATAATTATTCAAAAAATAATAAATTTTTAAAATTTAATAAAATAAGATTTATTTATATAAAATATATTAATTAAATAAATAATATTATCATTTCTTATATATAACATATAGATAATATAAATATTTAATGAGTTCTATCACTAATCCTTAAATAAGGGCAATGGATAATTATTACTCTACTTTAATATAATATTTATCATTAACATGTGGGCTATATAATGAGAAAAAAATTCGTACACGGACTGCTCATTAAAATTGTTTATATACGCTTACCACTTGTTTGTTTTTTTTTTTTTAAATTTGAATATAATTATTTAGATATCTAAAAGTTATTTGTTTTTAAACATATTTCTCAATATTTATTAAAAGAATTTGAATATAATTAAGTTAACTTTTTTTTACTTAAATCTGAATGAGTAAATATCAAAATAATTTAAATATTTTATTTATTAATACTATCCTTAATTTATTACTTAATATTTATATATGTAACATACTTAATATATTAGCTTAAAATTTTCTATAGCATACAACGTATTAGTTTCAAATTTTTTATTTTTATAAAAATATATAATTTAACATTTATATTCAGAAATTTAAAATAAAAATTAAACATTTTAATTAGATTTAGATTTCAGTTATATTTATACTTAAAAAAAATAAGCATTACCTTAATCTCATATAATGTAATCAATTAATGATTTGATGTGACACCCTAAGCGAATCCTATATCAACAAAAATATAAGAGAGATGCTTGGTATATAGGTTAACATGCTCCAACCCCTAATAGACACGTTTTGGATTAAAAAGCTCAAAAATAAAATCGTGACGGGCTGTGTACTAAAAGCGAAAAATATCTCTAGTGGGCTGAGCTGGGCTGTTACAATTAATATCAGAGCCATTCCACGTATCCTCTTAAGTAATGATGAAACAAACCTCAGCGAAGACGCTGAGTCCCTAACGAGGGGTGTTTGTGACATATTAAGCGAATTTCACATCAGCAAAGTACAAGACAAATACTGAGTATATAAGTCAACACACTCCAATTCCTAATAGACGTGTTTTGGGTTAATTAGCCCGAGAATAAAATAGTAATGAGCTGTATGCCCAAAGCGAATAAAATTTCTGGTAGACTGAACTGTTACACCTAACTTTTAATTAAGCACTTCATAACATTACAGTACATAATAATAATGAGTTTGATGTTCCGCAAATTGATTTCGTGTTAATTAGTGAATTTGTGATAATAAGTCGATGCAGAACAGTTTGGGTGGTGTAGAATTAATATGCGCTCATATATATTTACCATTTGTATCTTTATATAAAATTTTGTTATTTATCATGTGCTTGATCGAATTTTGTTGTTTAATTAATTTATGTATTAATTTATCTTGTTTGTGAATGAAAAGAAGATATATGGCAAATATTCTAAAGTATCATATGTAAGTGACATATTATTATAAATATATTTAAAAAAGCACACTGAATAGAAGATAATTTTTATTTTTTAAACAGTTCGTAAAATAAACTGTATTAGATTATAAATAAAATAAACTTATTGTATGAAATTGTCTTCTAAATTACACATTTAGATGATACAGTTTTAATAAAATTGATTTTGGTTATAATAAATAAAAAATTGTTTTAAATTATTTTATTTACTCTAAAAAAGAAGGCAGTAAAACTAACTTTGATCGTAGAACTTAGAAAATACTTTTTAAGTTGTCTTAATTTACACTAAAAAAGACGTATTTTGTTAAATAACCTACTTAGTTTTCAATAGAAAACTGTTTATAATTATTTGTCAAACAGTTCTTAATAACTATAAATAGAAGAATAGTCTATAAAAATAGTAATCATAATTTATAATAGTTTTGATTTTTAATTGAATTTAGGACTGATTTAATAATATAATATTGTAATATTGCTTGTTAAATAATATAGTATTACAATTGTTTAAATTTTAAATATTTGTAATAATTAATGAAGATAATATTAATAAAATTTTAAATAGTAATAATATATTAGAATATTTTAATCGTGTACGTTAAGGGAATTTTCATAATCCTAGTAGGAATTTAACTGAAATATCAGTTGCTTTCTTTTAAAATCTCATACAATAACAAAAGCACTTCTGATCTGTTAATATTTTTATTTTGTTTTTATATTATAGAAGTCAAAAGCACTTCTGATACAAGTCAAAAGATAAGCCAATAAAATTTGTTGGTGTCAGCCAGACCCAGTCACATTTTTTTATTATTTCATGATGCCAAAATGTTAATCACATTTTTTTATAGATTCAGGTTGTATAATACTTCCCTAGCCGCCCCCGCCGCCCCTTGGTGAGATTGTTGTGGAAAACACTCGCGTATGTGCGTGCGTGCGCACACACACGCGCACACACACACACACACACATATATATATATATACACGCGCTCCTGCGTATGGATCAGTTTGAAATTATTGTAGACGTACACAAATTTATGCAAGGCTAATTTAAAATTACTGTAAATTTTAAAATAATCCACTTTCACAATACTGTAAAATAATTAGTTTTAAGAAGAATGAATTTAATAATTGATAAATTATATTTATTAAAGTGCTGTGAATATCAAAAATTATTTTTAGTAAATTTATTGTTAAAATTATTGTAGTAATGCAAATAACTAAAATATATATAGTAAATAGTGATGAATAAAAATTACTTTAAATATTTAATATATATCTATGTACCATCTAATAGGCGATGACATAGTTCTTATTTATAATCTTAATGAAGTAATTATAGGTGAATTATATAATAAAAAATATATGCTTACTTAAAATAATTTATAGAAAAAATTAAATCAAAACTAAAATTAAAAATAAAAAAGCAATGAAAAGAAAAAATTTTAGTTTTAACAATTTTATTTCTCTATCAAGGTTGAAATTTAAAAATTATTTAGGGTTAATTTTTGAATTTTATAATTTTAAATTAATATATTTGATATTATACATACAACTAGACTATTTTTCAAAATTAGATTTTGAAAAATAACTATTCTCTTTCTTCTCAAAATTTGTTGTAAGATGATATGATTTTACTAAAAATAATTTTAACAAAATTTGATTAAATGCCTAAAATGACTTTTGGCTGTTTAAAATCACTTTTATCTCTTCCTACAACAATCTCAAATGGGCTCATATATAATGACATTATATATATTTTTTGAGCTCACTTCAATATGAAATTAGCTCTGACATATTGATCCATTTAATGAAATTATATATTTTTCGAGCTCATTTCAACATGAAATTCACTCTGACATCAAGAAAGTCCTTAATTTGTAAGTATTATTGGCCTAAGTGTCACACGAACTCATTTTTTATGATTACAAAATATATCGCTCAATCAAGTCAATGAAAAAGAGAAACATGCATAAATAAGCACTCAAAGTTAAAGAATCAAGTCACAAGCTTAAGGTATTAATTGTGTATGTTTGTTTTAGTAGTAATTTTGTAAGCTCACTCTTTAATATATAAACATACTTTTGAAAACAGTTTATTTGCAAAATATTTTGTGCTAATTTTCTACTAGGTTATTTCTCATCAATTTACAAATATAGGCGTGGAAAATATTTCACTTTTGAATTAAATTTTTGTAGACCAAAATGCAAGCTTTTGGAATCTGAAAATTAGATCAAAATAAAAGTCTTTGAAACTTGAAAAATGGACAAAATTGCAAGCTTTAGAACCCTGAAAAAAGGAGTAAAATACAAACTTTTGAAACCAATAAAAAAGTTGGTTTATTGAAGTTAAACTTGGTTCAATTTGGTCCAACTTGGTCCATTTTGGTTCACTTGAACAAATGAACAGTGAAACATATGCGAAATTTGGTCAATTTGATTTTGCCGATCGGTTGACTGAACTTGGTAAACCGGTCAACCAAATTTTTGGATATATTTTCTTTAAGTCGATTCTGAATTTGATTGACAAAATTAGGCCTAATGGTCTATCCAAACGATTTGATTTTTGAACTTCAATATTTTTAATGGCTAGTTTTTTTAATTTAAGTACTCTCAAACATCCTTTAGTTTCCTAATCATATCTTGACCTTACACATTACAAATCCAACAATCTGTATATATTGCTTTCTCATTTGTAATCATTTAAAGTTGTAAAATCTTGATTTCTTTTGTATTACTTGAAATAGAGTGAAAGAAATGGGTCCTTCATTTAGGATTAAGTGAGATTGTTTGGGGAGAGAAATCATGTATAAGGTTTGAAGGAAGCCAAAAATATCCTTGGTGTATTTGAAGTCTTGGGTATTCAAGGCATATTCAAGTGAAGTCTTTAGGAGAATTTGAAGGAGTGGATGTAAGTAAGGTTGTGTCAAATCATATAAATTTAGTCTGCTTGCTCTCCTTACTCTCTTTATCCTTTATTTTTGCACATTGGTACATTGTGGTTGTGTTGAAAAAGTTTAAGCTTCTTATAATTACTTTTAGAAGCCCAATTCACCACCCTCCCGAGTTGCGCATTATCATTTCAAGTATAATTTATAATTTTTAATCTATATTATGTATTAAGGTATTATACTGTTTTTTGTTTGTGTAACATAATTTATTATGTGTCTCTTCTTCCTATCTTTTCTTTTTCTTTTTTCCTTTTGACAAAAAGAGCTATAAGGATGTTAAATGTTTAATTGGGGAAGAACGGGAAGGCAGACACCAACTTTTGTTTTTTCATGGCCAATTCTTATTTGGTCCATAAAAGCAAAAGATAACCAATCTTTAAATGATGGTAGCCAATTCTAATACTAGAATAAACAAATTGTCAATAACAGCAAGTATATATAAAAACATAACCTAATCGTGATCTAGTTTTTATTTTTTGGTTTGTATAGGATCTTTTTCATAGGCCAAAAGTCATGCTACTATACCAACATCTTTTATTGTCCTTGATATGGAATACCATCAACTATTACCAATCCTTCTTCTGTATCTACATAGATATCATGTATTCTTTTGATTTTCTTCAATACTTTAACCACTTTCTTAGGGTATCCTTGATAACAAATATACATTCAAATCACAAATATGAGTTGGTATATAATATTGGAACTTGCAAATGCATAAAAAACATTATTGACTACTTGAATTTTTTGTTTTATAACATATTTGATTTTATTATCCATTTATTATTATTGTTCATTTTCATTTTTGATAATGTCTTAAACAATTCACAGATACAAATTGTGGGTATTACATGATGAAGTATATGAGAGATCTTAATGAAGATCCAAATATGTCCATTCAATAAAAAGTTACAATTATAGCCTCACAAATACACACACCCATATACATATATATGACTCTTAATGTTATTTTATTTTATTTTTATCATGTTTATATATTATGTAGTTTCAAGAAAAATATACACATAGAAAAGAAGAGATTGATGAGATGAGGAAAGATTGGATTGAGTTTGTCAGATCAATTTTGTAATTGAAATACTTATATATTTTTGGATTTTTTTTTTGTTTTATATTTTCAATTGTTGCAATGAATTATGTTGGTTATAGATTTCTTCATTTTTTAATTTATTCAATGAATTAAGTTTACAAATTAATTGATAAGTGCATTGACTTTGGATTTCTTCTATGTCGAGTTTAGAGTCTTTTGCAATTGTTTTGAACTTTTTTTATAATATTAAGTTAAATAATTGTGTAACGGCTTCTAAATGGTATAGAAATCAATTTTAGTCATTCTAATAAATCAAATTTTTGTTTTTAAGTTGAAGACCATAATAGTAACTGATCTTCTATTATTATTCAAGAGCAGTTACAAATTATCTTCTTATAAGTTTAAACATTGTTATAAATTATTTTTAAAATGTTTTAAGAATTATTAAAAAATTTCCTCTTATAAATTCAAGTACTATTTAAAACTGTCTTCTTATAAGTTTGAAAATTGATAATACCTATAATTCTTATAATTTTGAAAATTGGTAAAAGTTTTCTTCTTATAATAGTGATATTCTAAAACAAGTTGAAAGAGGACTGTGTATATTACAAAAAAAAAAATGTGCTAAAAAGTTATTTAAACCACTTTTTAATTGTGTTAAATATGTATTGTAAGGGAAATCTACTCAATTTACGTGTTGAATCGTGCTTGGTTGATCGCTAGAATAGGCCTCGTATCGCTCTTGATGTGCTTCAATATCATTGGCCCTCCGGATCTAAATTGAGTTTTCACACCTCTTTCTAAGCTACAGAGAGTAAGGCCCACCACATCCTTAGATTGTACTAGATAGTCTGAGAGTTTTGATGTTCTAACCTTAGTAGACTAGGTTGGATTTGAATGGAGAGATCTACTAATGTTGCTATTACTTCAGTACTTGTAAAACTTAATAAAGCATAAAGCTCACATTGTGAGTCTGTGGCATGTGTGGAGCAAGTTAATCCTAGTATCAATACGAAGGAACACAATAGTTTGGTAAAGAATCACAATTATAAAAGAATCATATCAATATTAAAGGAACTTGCCTGTGGCAGTGATAAGTGTCTAAAAGTACATCATTTACATATATTTTACAATATATTATTACATTACTATTAGATTTAATGCCCTTATTTATGCATAAATTGTGAAATTTCATTGCCATAACTTTAATTTGTATATTTTCATGGTATAGAACTCAAATACATGAAAATATATATACTTGTACAAGATGACATGAGTAGAATACTTGTATTAAGTATTTATGCGGTGTATTTTTGTATATAGGTGTTAAAAGAGTGCAAGTTGCAATTAAAGATATAAAGTATCCACTTGCACACAACTCACTTAAGTATGAATCACTATCATGGCCATAACTTTGTGCAAAAATTTTCAAATTGAATTATTCCTTTTTCAAATGAAGGCTGACTCAATTATGCATAATTCATGTTTAGACAACTTTTCCAAATTCAGAATGAATAGGTGCCAAAAGTGTGAAAGAACGTAATTGAGCATTGTTCATCCATGTGCACCCTAGACCTATAAACACCTTTATGTCTCTTGGCCATAACTTTATGAATATACTATCCATTGAGTTGATTCTTGAAGCCTCAGAACCGTGGGGAATACATATAAAAGTTGTATGTTATACATAATTTCAAATTCGTGCATCTATGCTATTTAAAGTAGTCGTCATTTAGACACTGGCTGTAAATATTGCAATTTGAGCATGCTTTACGGTTTTAAATATATCTCATACTCTAGACATCTTTAGCTTCAAATCAAAGCATATAAACACCACTTTTACTTCAATTTTAGACTTCTAAATCACTCTCAAGTAAGTATTTGCCTTTGAATAAATTTGAATTTCATTTTCTACACTTATATTTTAGAGTTAGGGAATTTGTGTTTGTGGTGAACAATTGAAGTGCTTGGGTGTTAATTTTGGTTGAAAGTGTGGTAGGGGTGATTGATAGAATGCTATTTTAGAAGTGTTTGTGAACTTTTGTGACAAAAATTTTGGTGAAAATGAAGGGTTTTGTTGTTGTGTTGGGTATTTTTCACAATTGCACACTAAGTATTCGATGAATTGCTTGAGTGAGGTTTAGTGTAGTGATCCTAAGTTTGATCATTAGCAAACATTTGGAGAGTGTTAAAGAGTGAAGAGAAGCTAATAAAATGGTTGGAGTACAAGAAAACGGATAGTATAAGTGGATATTCTAAGTGTTCGATGAATTGCCCGAAAGAGACTTTCAAGTGAAAATGACACCAATAAAGAACATTACTTTTGCAAGCTTCCTTTGTTTCCAAAATATTTTCCTCCGTAAGGAGATGAGAGTGACAATGCATAATGAGAGGCAAGATTTTCACATCTTGCCTCCTAGGTATGATCTCTTTACTTTACACTTTGATAATTTTCTACTTAAACATTAGGGACAATGTTTAGATTAAGTTTGGGGGTATTAAGGGAATGTTTTGTAGAATGTATTGAGAATGAATTGATCATACCACCAATTACACACAAAAAGTTTTCAATTTAAGTTTTAATTGCCATATTTTAGGAGTGTTTATAGCATGTTTGTTAGTTTTGAAATTTGTTTGTTTTCTTTTAAGCATTTTCTTTTCATGATCATTATTAGTGTTCTTTCCTCTTCTTTTTAGATTGAACTTATATTTGTTCAGCATGCTCTTGCTTGAGTTGAATGAAAAGCTAATGATATAATTGTAATGATGAATGCTTAAATTGTGAAAAATGATGAATGTTGTCATAATCCTTGCGTTTGACTTGTTGGCAAATTTATATTACTTGATAGTTTCTTAAGAAATTTTAGCACCTAGTCACAAATGCTTGATAACTATTGGGTGTGTGAAAATTTAGAGAAGGTTTATGTGAGTTTTGTAAGGATATTAAGTCCTAATGAACTCTAGAACTTAATTGATTGTCACTTGAGGCAAAATCCTATAGGAGACTCCATTAAGGAAACGAATTAGGCATTCTTTGGTATGTTTGAGCCTTTCAAGCTAACCTAGAATTAATCAATCTGTAGTTCACCCCTTTTGACCCTATAATTTCTTTTCTTGTTCTATCACTCACACAATAGTTAGCCTGAAATAAAAATTCCTTCCTTTTGAGTAGCACCCTAAAAGTCCAACTATGCTAAAGCTTTGAATTTAAGGGATGATGGATGGAGTGCAAAATTCAAACCAAACTCTTACCGAGTAATCAGGTCTCATGCCTAACTAAGCATAGAGAACTCGCATAAAAAGGCAGGGTGAGGTTTGAAAGTTGAAAAAAAAAAGAAATAAATAAATAAACCTTTGCAATTAAATAAGTTTGGGGGTACACATACCCTTTGTGCATAAATACAGGTTTAAATCATCAATTGATGAGTATAAATGGAGAAGAAAATGCTGAAATTGGGTGATGATCAAAGAATTGAAGAAAGAGCTCTAAGATGGTTGAGTTAATTAGGGTGCTTGAACCTCACTTAAAGATCCGTTTTCCCCACGTTAACTTTGACATATCATTACAAGCTTAATGAAGTCTTAAGGATCCTTGATGTGGTTTCCTTCTATATTAGTGAAGAGTGACATGAAAATTAAGCTTATGGAGTTCCTTAAAATTTCAAAATAAGTTTAAATTGTGCATAAACTTATCCGAATTGAATGAAAACCCAATATTTGTGGTACTTTAAACACACACGAGGAACCTTTAAGTAAAATGACATTTGTTTTTCAAGTTAGATTTCGAGACAAAATGAAAGCATTTTGGAGTTTTCTTTAATTTGAGTATGTAACTTAATCTTTGAGGCTTTATTTTGCTATAACTGAAAGTATATTCAAATGTTTCATTTAATCTCAATTGTGGATAATTTTGATAAGTCTCTTACTTCCTGGTTCTTTGATTTGATTTACTTGAGGACAAGCAAACATTTAAGTTTGGGAGTATTTGATGAGTGCGTAAAACACATGCTAATAATTTACTTTTAGATTTTAATTGTTTGTTTAATCCATAAATTTCATTTGAATTTGATGTATTTAAGTTGTTTTATACAAAAAAATGATAGATTTGGCCATCTAAAGTGAATTTGGCTTTAAAATTATTGATTTGGCTCGAAAAGGAAGTCGTTTGGGGAGCAAAATACAAGAGATGTACAGACCAAAATGCAACAAAATAAGGACTAAAATGCAGAACTATCACAACATAGGAGCAAATTTCAAATACATAAGCGAATAGGGGTTTAATTGATACTTTTGAATTTTCTACCTTTCTTGGCCGCAAGGCGCGCGACCGCGCACTGCATTTTGCCCAGGTGGACCAAAATGTAACAAAATAGAACTTAAACGCAATAAAATGTCAAACTATAGTCTGATTTATGATTAAGCATAAGTAAAGGGACCCAATTAAATTTTCTAGACAAATTGATCTATGGGGAAAATACCCATTACCCCCTTAGGGTTTGCTATAAATAACCACTTTCCCCTTATATTTTCAAAAATGCTTTAGAGACCCTTGTCGTTTCCTTTGTCCCCGTTAAAAAGCTGCTAATAGGGTAAAAATGTACTTTTAAATTAAAAGAATTTTTTCATTGTTTTGAAATAAAATAAATTTTTTATTTTATTTATTAAAATAATTCAAAATTAAATCAATTAAAAGCAAAATAAACAAAAATCCTAAATCTATTATAACACCAGTTGCCGCCACACCATTCCCATGCCTTCTCCTCTCTCTTTCGTCGAACCTCTCCCATGCTTTGCCTCTCTACTTCTCTTGCTTTCTCTCTTCTCTTCTCTTTGGAGATTATCTCTTGTATTTTTCCTTTTCTCTCCTTTTATTTTTTCAAAAATTGTAAAAAACGACCTTGGAATTTCCAGTGACAATGACCGGAATGACTCAGTATTGGTTGCATCCAAAAGATCTGATGTTAAAAATCATGATGGTGATCTTAGATTGTCTTGATTCACGGTGGTTTGGTTGGAAAATGTGAAAAAAGTGATGGTGGGTCATGGGTTTAGCTCTCGATTCTGACGGTCGGTGTAGCTATCGACGGTGAGAATTGGTTGGGATGAAAAAGTGATAATTGTTGAGTTGTTTGGTGGCGATGGGGCATGCATTGGATAAATTTGTTTAGCAAGTTGCTACGAAATGAATCTTCGTTCTCTGTCGATTAAGATTGCGTCCTTGAATATAATGATGAGCGGAGAAAGAAAGGATTGCATAATTCAAATTTTGATGTAAAACAGAAAGATAATGGTGAATAACAGAGGTTGGAAATGGAAGGAGAACTGGCAAATTGTGAATAAAAGGGGAGGATAGAACCATCGTTGCAGAGTTTTATAGTTTCTTGGCTACTGGTTGGGCTTCGTTGCCTTTTGGTTTGCTGTCTATTTTCTGGGTTCTCTTTGTTATTCTACAGTTCATTTTGCTGGATTTACTGGTTTTGTTACTGCAATTAATTTTAGGAGGCTTTCTGGTTTGTTTCTCTTAGATTTGCTAGGTTTTACTACAAATTTTCTCCCATGTCTTTGGTTAGGTCGGCATTTCAATACGCTAGTTCTACAGATTTCAAATGAGGTTGTACATGATTTTTTATTTCATTTTTTAATGATTTGGCATTGGATAAATGATTTATTTTTAATTTAAATCATTAATTAATATGTTAATACAAAGTCAATTATTAGTCAGTGTTGTTAGGATAATTCATTTATTATTTTTATATTTTTTATTATAACTTGTTTTATTTATAAATTAAAAAAATTGATATTAATAAAAAATTAAATTTAAATGAATTTATTATGTAAATATTTATAGATATTATTAATTTTAAATATAAACGAATTTAAATATAAATTCAGATTAATACAAATAATTTGTATAAAGTGTATAACGTGGGTCCCAAATTCCACTTCAAAGGGTATTAAAGTAATTGCAATCAAAAAGTATTTTTTTAACGGGGACGGAGGAAACGGCAGGGGTCTCTAAAGCATTTTTGAAAATATAAAGAAGAAGTGGGCATTTATAGCAAACCCTAAGGGGGTAATGGGCATTTTTCCTTTTTTGGGTGGAATTTGGTGCTCGACGGCGTGACCAAAGGGTGCGAATGTACAGCACTTCCTCCCCCAAATTGGATGACTTTTAAACCCTTAGGGAGAGGAAGAAAGAGACTTTTGAAAATTGTTTGGGTTTTTAGAGAGAGAGGAGAGGAAGTAAGAAAGCTAGAGAGAGAAAGAAGAAAATTAATGAGAAAAGGGGGGGGGGGGGGGGGGGGGGGGGGGAGGGATGATTTCATCAAGATATTGGGGATTCTCATTAACTTGTGGATTCAAGTTCTCCTCATCTAGTTCTTCTCTTTCTTTCTTTTTAATTTATTCTTGAATTTAACAATATTGTGATTTTTTAGAATATGCTATCAATTGTTAAATTCATGATTTGTGGATTTAAAGTTTACTCTATTTGTGGTTAGACTTATTTTCTAGGGCAATGATTTAATCTGTTTAAAGTATTCAATTTTTAATATCGTGTTGTTGAATTGATTTGAGATTTAATGTTGAGTATTTATCATGAAAATTAATACTTTTGAATATTTGACCAATATTTGAATGAATTGTGGATTGATAGAAATTGATAAATGATTATTGTATCTAGACCGTGTGATAGATGCCGTAAATTATATATTAGATAGAGATATAGTAATATAGTTTGCATAGTTTAAATAAAAATTATCATCAATCGTAATGTTTTTCCATTTAATTAATTTCACATAGAGATATAGTAAAATTTTATGTGCGAAGTAGACTCGATTGATATCGAGAAAGACAACTGAATAAATTAGGATAATTAACTTATAACACGTATTTTAAATTAGAATAACATCAATTGAAGAATTGGATGCGACCAAATACGATAAAATTATTAACCCTAAATATTTTCATTAGTTGAATCCTTTAATTATTTTGTTTAATAGTCAATTTTAGTTTATTTCAATTTTCTCAATCAAAATTATTTCGATTTCTTTAGATAAATTCATAAATTAATCACCTTCGATAATTATAGCATTAACATTTCTCGTGGGATCGATATCTTCTAATTACTTTATTACTTGGCTACAACATGTACACTTGTGCTCGTTAATTTTACACGCAACACTAATCCCCAAACAATAGTTCTCACCAACAAAAGCAGCAGAGATGTACCAAATTCCTGTCAGCTCATTAATTTGCTGTGAACAGTTGGAAGTAACAAAACAACTAGCAGCAACAAAGGACTCAGGCAAGGCAGCAACAAAGCAAGCAATAACTCCCAATAGCAAAGAAATGCAGTACAGCAGCTCCACACCTTAAAAAAATCGAACAACAAACAGAACACCGAAAAGAAAAAAGCTTTATAAGAAACGATAGCAAGAAAAACTATTTGCATCATGGAAAGAAGGCTCTCAATCAAAGGAGGATATGTAGACCACCAACACAAAGAGTCACAAAGCCCCAAATTCGCCTACTGTTACAGTGTTGGTTTCCAGAAACGTATGAGAGCATCTAAAATTAAGCTACAAAATGTTTGCAATTCATCCATTGATTATGCAAAGTCCAAGGAGGATAAAGATTATCCGTGAGAAAAAGGTGAATTTCGAGAAGAGAGTCACTTTCTAACCAAAGATTAACCCAACCACGAGCAGAAGCAAATTCCGCAGCCAAGATGACAGCTATGATCTCAGAGTAATAAGTCGTTTGATGAACAAGAGCCAAGCAATAGTCCCCAATAAAATCCCCATGACAATTGTTAAAAACACCACCATAAGCCGCAGGGTCTGGATTGCCTTTAGCCAACCCATCAGAATTAACTTTGATCCAACCATCAAGAGGAGGATATTATTGCCAAGCAAGTGTGGTATTTAGTAATTATTACCCAAAATTATTAATTGATTTTGAAATTACAAAAAATCTGCATTAATGATATTGATTTTTTGGTACAAAGAAAGCTACCAGCAAGAACGATAACTGTGTGCTAAAACAATCTTTCGATTATGGTCAAAAACCATAGTCATCTTGATATGTAGAGCTCCATTCACAATAAGTAGTCGTATTGTAGTTTAGTTTGGAATTGAAAGGACCAATGGAGGATTGCAATGAAGGTAGCAAAGAACTTTGTGGTTTCATCATCATTATCTTTCCTTAGTTTGCATTTAGTGCTTGAAACTCATAGAATTTGGTTGAGGAATTTCTGAGAATGTATTGTGTTGATAAGTTGATAGCATTATAGGTTAAAGGGATATCAGTTGAATATTGTGGTGTACCATAATTGTGGTTTTATTTATCAAACTAGAAGTACATTTTTTTTAGAATCGTGACTCATATGTGTTCATATTTCGTTGTTTGAGAAGATGAAAATTTTCACTAAGGCAAGAAGTGTATTCCACTATCTTTTTATTAATTGTCATGTTAAATCCTTATATATATATATATATATATATATATATATATATATATAATGGGGCAGGTTCAATGACCCATTTTTTTTACACAAAATCTTATATTAAATACAAGTCGTTGGATTTAGGAACATCCAACGGTTGAAATTGCATCTGATAATGTATTTAATGCATAATTAATGCATCCATAATTAATGCACTGTCAGATATAATTTTAGCCGTTGGATGTTTCTAGATCCAACGGCCTATATTTTAATATAAGATTTTGTGTGAAAAAAAAAACCATTGAACCTGCCCATATATATATATATATATATATATATATATATTAGAAAGAATAAAATAAATAATTTGATATGAATGGGTTTTGTCAGAAATAAAGTGTATAAAGATACAAAGTATTACAGGTTCTACTTAATAGCATACTTAGTTTAAAACCGCTTCAACTATTTTGGTGTAGTCTAATTGGTTAAAAAGCTCATAAAAAATAATACTTATATCATAATATGGACCGATGAGGTTGCTACTTCCATTAATTATATGTCTACTTATTTACTAGGAAAATTGATAGATGCCCCCTAAAATATGGAGAAAGGACAGATGGCCCCCTAGAGTACTAGAAACGACAAATACCTCCCTGACTCATTTTTTTGATTATTTTTATTTATAGTATATAAATATATTATAACATGTATTTATTATTTATATTTTTTATTTAAATCTTCATATATTTTAAAATATATATATAATGAATTTAATTTTTTTTAGATAAATATGTTACATGTAAAAATAAATATTAAAAAATATTTCAATTAAATTTTTTTAATAATTAAATATCAAATTAAAAATATTTTAGTATATGAGTGTGATTTAACTTATTATTTAAATTTTTTAATAATTGTATATTTTGATTTTATTATTAAAATAATAAATTAAAAAGTTTATTTAGTCTTGAGTATATTGTAAAAAATATTAAATAAGGACTAAATTGTTAAAATTAAAAAATATTAAAATATAGACTAAATTATTATATTTAAATAAAATATATATTATATTGTTATTTTATAAACGTTTAGGAATACAAGTGAGAATTAGTTAACTGGTCAACAAACAGTCAACTAATACCAGGGGGGTATATGTCACTTATCTATAGAGTCAGGTGGGTATCTGTCGTTTATAATATTTTAGGGGGTATCTATCAATTTTTCTATTTACTATTATAAATAATTTGTATTGACACAGAATCTGATCAACGGTGTAATTAAATTAGTAATTTGAGACAAATTATGTAAAATTAGAAATGTAGAAATCAGAATTTTACGTGGTTTGGTATATTGTTTAGATCCATAGGTAGAATATTTGATAGGAGATTTTATTAATACTCAAAAATATGTTTGCTACAGTACAAACAAAGCCCTCTCTCTATTATTCTCTTTTCTCTCGCAATCTCTTTTTTTTTTTTTTCTCTTTTGCTTTCTTCCTCTCTCTCTTTTTCTTAACCACTCTCTTTATATAGTTTACATTATAGAGTTTCTTCTAAGTATAAACTAATTAGTTCCTCTCTTAAAATTTACCTAGCATTTCTTGGTATTAGAGATATCATCTTTCCTTTAAACTTAGCTAGAGTTTTACATTGAGTTAAACTTTCATAGGTTAATTGGCCCTCTTGGCCTAGGACTAGGACTAGGTTGATTTATCTTTGAGCATGTTGGCCTTTGGATTGGATTTATTTCATCAAATATGTAATTTAGACAAAGTTGATGTTCTATGAGGAACTGTTTCAACGTGCTACTGTTCATACTAGGCACTATTCACATATTCATGGTACTGTTCACGTATATTTTTTGCCTTCATGGTGTGCTAGAAGTAGAGTGCTCGTGCATGGCACGCTAGGAGGTGGCGTACACGTACATAACACATTAGGAGGTAACTTGTTTGTATATAAAACGGTAGGAGGTGACTTGACTGTGCATGACATGCTAAGAGGTGACTTACCCAAGCATGGCATGCTAGAAGATGGCTTGTTTGTTCTTAGCAAATTAGGAGGTGACCTGCCCCTCTTATAAAATTACCCCCCATTAACCATTATATTTAATAAATTTTACAACAATTTGATAACAAAAAATGAAAGAAATGAAAACCTTTTATTTTAACTGAAAGAATTTTAAACCATCTATCTAACGGACACCATACATAATTACGTTTATGACTTTTCAGATAAGTGCTCATTATCCCCTATTGTTTGAGATAGGTGCTCATTACCCCTTATTGTTTCAAAAATATCCTGTTACCCTCATTCGATAATTTGACTAACATTGGTCAAGAATAAAGTTCTTTTTTCATATAGTTGGGTATAATGAACTATTGACCACCGCTGACAGCTGCCATCAACTATCGTTGATCACCATTGACTGTTATCCATTTAAGTCACTATACACATTATTAGAATATTTGTTGAATGTTCTACGCAATGGTATCCTCATCATTATTGTTTGAACAACTATTTGTCGTAATTATGAAATTGAATGAGGAGAATGCTCAATTCCCCTTGTTGTTTTGTTTAACATCCCCTGTTATATTATTAATACCTCCAGCCCGCCTAACGTTGTCTCCGTTATAGTGTTCTTTTATATTTTTAAAGCATTTAGTAAATTGCTCTTAGTTGACTTTATATTAAGAATAAATGGGTCTTGTACAAAGTGAGTGAACCCTACCATAATTATTGCAATTTAATATATAATAAATAACAAATTAATCCTAAAAAAAACTTTTATATATCTGTGCTGTATCATAATATTGGAAATTTGGATAGTATATTCTTCCTTTTTTTTTTCCATAGATGCTATTGTAAAATAAAAAAATTTAAATAATTCGAAATAATATAAATTATTACTAAATTAAATTTTGACTTTTATGTTATCTTATTTTATTTTGAATCTCAAGACAAATGGTAATTGAATAAGTTTTCTTTATTTTCTTATATTTATATTTATAAGAAAATTTAATTCTAATAAGCCAAAGCTTTCAAGGAAACAAAAAATAAAAATTTATTTGCCACAGTTGGGTTTTGGATTCAAATCTAGAATCTTCAAAAGGACACAAAGTATCAAGCTTTCGTTTTGGGAAAGATCAAGAATGGCAAGAGAGAAAATTTGGGAAAGAATAGTGGAGGAATGTAATGAATTTCAAGCTTTTTTGCTTGTTAAAGCTTCTTCTTACTCAAATTAAACCTTCTTATAAATATAAATATTAATAATTTATTTTTTAAAATTTCTTACAAAATAATATCTATATTTTCCCTCCACAACTCAAAACTCCGTTAAAACATTTTAAAAAAAAACCTATCACAGAAAATAAAAATTATTCCATGTGGATTACTACCAAAAGAATCAATAATTATCACTTGCTGCATTTTATTCAATCCAAGATGTTTCACAACCCATCAAGAAAAAGACCTGCCATAGCTAACTCAAGCTACATTCCAAGAAATGCAAGCGCGACTTCTCCAACCACAATTTGATCCAAGATCTAATGCAAACTGACAATAAAGGAAGGTTGTCTTGCAATTGTGGAATCCCGTGTTATTTGGAATTGAGTCCCAAATAATATAATACAGAAATCCAAACAAATTTATAAGGAATTGAACCTAAAAAAGAAAGACAGAACAAAACCAACACAAAAATTGCACCCTGTGGGATCTATAATCCAAATGGATTTACGTAAGAGAACATTTAAAAAGTTGTACTTTACCTTGCTTGTTTCTTCCAAGGTTTCAAAATAGAGAGTACGAGATACTGTCTTCAAAGGTCTAAAACACAACTGAGAGCTCAAAGTCACCAACCGCAGGTACTACGAGCAACGACTCCTAAGCTTGCACTACTACAGAACAATAAAAGAGCACACTAAATAGAATACGATTTTTATTTTTTATGATGGTTTATTTAAAAACTGTCTTTAATTCTAAAAAATAAAATGGTTTTTATAAACAAACTTATAAAATATATGTTTAGAAAACAGTTTTAATAAAACTGACTTTGATTTTGAAAAAATAAAAGTGATTTTTGCAACCGTCTTCTACAATATATGTTTAAAAAATAATTTTAATAAACTGACTTTAATTTTAGAAAATAGAAAAATAATTTTTAAACCATCTTCCTTGTTTACATAATTAGAGGACGGTTTTAATAAAATTATTCTTTAGTTCTAAAAATATGAAATGATTTTTAAATTGTCTTCTAAACTATATATTTAAAAGATTCTTATAATAAAATTGACTTTGATTTAAATAATAAAAAACTATTTTTAAACATTCTTCTTTTTTTTAGAGAATAATTTTAATAAAATTGATTTTAATTTAAAAATAAAAAAAAATAATTTTCGATCCCGTCTTTGTTTACTATATCGTGTAAGATTAAGTAGAGTTTTTTTTAATATTAATTCACTCAAAAAACATTATTAGTAAATTCATAAAAATTAAAATTTTGCTTATTTAATTTTAATAAATGTATAACGATGTTAAGAATTTGAATTAGAAATCAATTAAATAAAATATAGCTGATAGACATATATATACATAAAGTGGTGAATAGTAACTAAGGGATACTGTTTATGATATTGGGTCGGTCATTAAACAATGACCTTCCTTTCATTTTTAATCTATTGCTAACTTGCCTAATGCTATAATGGTAGATCTTGAACAATAAATGCATATATATATATATATATATATATATATATATATATATCGACTTTTAATTTTATATAAAAAAATCCTCCAAATTATATGTATATAAACAAAAATGAAAGTAATAATAACTAAATAAAATTATTAGTTACTGACCTCGAATAAAAAATATGTAAATATATTACTTTAATGGTGTAATATATGTGTGTGTGTGTTCAATTTTTGCATAAAATATCCAATTTGAGTCTACTTTATACCAATAAATTTCAAATTTATATACATATAAATATATATATATATATATATTATAGAATTTAAAAATAAATTGAAGAAAATAGTAACTGAATAACAATGCAAATATGTTACTTCAACAATATATAACAATGCAAGTTGTATATATATAATTGTCTATAATAACCATTAAAGATAATAATGATATTAAAGAAGTAGTAAATTTTTTTTTTTTGGATTACAAAATTCTTTATTATTTTTTAATTATATCTATTAGATGTATAAAAAAACGTCATTATTTTTTCAAATTAACATTAGTTTTTTCCTCTCTATAATTAACTAGTTTTCTCTCTAATGTAAACCGCACATTTTTTTTTAATTTAAAGAAAACAAAAAGAAAGAAAGCATATAGTTAACATATTTTGATAATTTAAATTAATGATTAAAATTTATTTAGCACAAACCAAAATTCAATCTTTTATCACATCTTTAAATATAAAATTTTCTTTGATCATTAGCAATGTTAGGAATTTCATGTGTGGGACGAGTATATCAAATATAGGCCTCCAATAAATTGGGCCAATGAATATTGTCAAAAAAGTCCATAAATTTATTAATTATGATAGTACTACTACTACATAAGAAAAACCAATTCAAATCATCAAAGCTGCACTTGCTGGGAGGCTTTATAGTGCCCCTAAATTTAGTGCAAACACTGCCAATTAGATTTATGCTACGGATAATACAGACTTAATTTATACTAACATTTCATCTTCATAACTATCAAGAGAACTACGCTCATAGTAGAATACTAGCCACAACTAAAGTTGAGCAACATTCTAGTAGTGTTCTTTTGGTAGAACAAGAAGAAGAAGAGGTGACATCAGCGACAGAGGCATTTTCGTAGACAATAGTTATGATAAGAAGTGGTTGAAGAGGAATGGAGGTGGATTCTGCTTGAGGGTGGAAGACTATTGTGATAATGAGGGAGGTCAAAATTAGGGTTTTATCTTCAAGATTTTTTTTATATTAAAAAATTATACTTTTTAATATTTTAAAGGCCTTTTTTATTAGTATAGACTTTTTTTATTAGTATAAATTTTTAAAAAAAAAGAGTATGCTATGATTATTTAAAATAAATCTTTTGACATGTAATTAAAGATTGCATCACATTTGTTATAAATTGTACACCCATGTAAGTTATCTAGGATAAATTACTAAATTATCCTAAAAAACTAATAACTATTATTAATAGAAGCAATGTTAGGGATATGATAAGTTATTTATCAAATAACAAGGAGGTGATGAGATATTAGATTCAACAACAAGAGTATGAGATGTTCTTCTAAATTGAATGGTTGTTGAAATGACAATGTTGAAAGTACTGATGTCAGGAGAAAAATATATTGCACGCATACCTCAAATTGATGAGTTGTACACGAGGTACCTCAATTATAGAGTGAGGTGATGAAGATGAAAAGAACCAAACCAGCATGCATGCACTGAGACACATGTAATTCTTTAAATTATTAACATTAATGGTTGTCTAAGATGCTTTTCACCACCATAAATATCACGTCTAAGATGCTTTTCACCAAAAGAAAACAAAAGTTGGGGATGTATTTCGAATGGCCATAATTTAATTAAGGATTAGAAAATGAGATAGCTAATACTAATATTAATCAAAGCGCGTGTTTATTAATTGATGACTTTAACTAACAGTTGTATCTTTAAATTCCTATAAATTGAATAGTATGTATATATTTGGAGTTGAATTATTTCAAATATTAGTAACTTTATGTCCCTTAATAAAATATCACATATACTTAATTATCAATTTTACTATTATCTAATTGAATTATTTCACATCCTATAACATATCACTTTAATGTCGATGTTGCAATAATTTAGATTTAGTAAAAATTCGTTCAGTGGTGGGTAATGTGTCAATAGATAAAATTCAAATCAAAAGAAAATGTGAAAGAAAATTAATGTTTTGGTTGAAAGTTAATCAAGAAGTGGTCCATATAATAAATGGTCCAAAGAGGTCTAAATACATGTAATTTATTACAATTAGGGGTAGGCAAAATCGAGTTTGGTTCGATTTCTATAAAAACCGAACCTGAAGTATGTTAATAATAAAATCAAATCAAACCGAATAGAAGAAGTTCGATTCGGGCCCAACTTCGATTTTTGAGCCTTCAGTTCAATTTCAGATATTTTGTTTCGTACAATTTTATTGGTATCCTTAATTTATATAGTAATTATAATAAATAAAAAAATAAAAAAATATTAATATTTACCTTTATTTTTATATATATTTATATAAATTATTATCAAATTATTAGTTTTTTATAATTTATAAAATCTGTAGGGGTTATAAAAAATTTTATAATCAGTTTCGGATTCGGTTTTAATTTAAAATTAAAACCGAACCGAACCAATTATTTAAAAACTAACTAAACCAAACTTAATTATAAACCGAACTATTCGATTGGGCATTTTTGCCCACCTCTAGTTACAATTCAATTCCACAAAAATCTTCATCTTTAAATTTGTATAATAGTCAATGTGATTATGATGAATATATACTAAAAATACAAAATAGATTATTGTAATTTCTAAACCATTGACAATAATTAAGGGCACATTTAGTAACATGTATTAGACTATATTATTTTAGGTAGACTGAATTGAAATAAAATGGATTGTACTAGAATGAATTAAATAAAAACTTATGTTATGTTTGGTATAGTATTGTACTGGACTAATTATAAAGTAATCTATATTTGGTGTAATAACGTATTATAATATAATAATATTTATCTTTTTTAAAATTAATTAATATTTGTTAACATTAAATTAAAAAAAATATAATTTAAACATATATATTATTTATTAATTTGTATTATAAAATTAAAAAATTTACGTATATACAAATATATTTTTTAAAATTTATTAACATTTTTAAATAAATAAATTTATGGTACGTATATATATAATATTTATTTGGTGGACTACTCTTAATAAGGTTTGAGATAATGCCTTTTTTGTCCGAGATTATTTGCAAATGATGGACAAATTATTTGGTGGATCATGAAATTTAGTTCTTATTTATTTACATATTATTTGTAAATTTGTCAAATTGCAATTATTATATTATATTGAATTATAAATTGTTTCCTATCTTCATCAATAATTTTGAAGTTATTTTTAATTTTTAAGTACACATTTTGAAGGAGGAAAGCAAAATAAATGAAAACATGGCAGAAAATAAGAGGAAATTAATAAACATAAGGACAATTTTATATTTATATTAAATATATGAGAACAATATAGTCAAAATTTGTAATATATTTCATAAGTGTATTTTTATTATTATATAATTTGAATGGGGATATTATGATAAAACAACAATAATCTAAATTAAAAAAATATATATTACTGACATGGAAAATAGTTAAGATGATGTGCCAAATATATATGGTATAATAAGAATAAAAATGTAATTGTATCATATTCTATCTAAATGATTATTATAAATTAAAGAATTAGGCCTTATATGAATATTTTTCAAATCTGAAGTATTAATGAATACATTATCTCAAACCTTAGGAACCTAATGGTTCATTTAATACATTTTCCAAAAGAAATGCTCGATGTTCCTGCACGTGAGTACTGTTTTCTTATGGTCAAACTAAGAAAAGGAGGGGTAAATTGATTTATAATATTTTTATTAGTCTGAATAATTTTAAAAAAAATTTAAATTTATTTATTTATTATAAAATAATAATTATATTATTATATAATAATAGTTAATTTTAAAAAATAACTAATAAATTTTTAAAATTTAATAAAATAAAATATATTTATGTAAAATACATGAATTAAATAAATAATATTTTATTTTATATATAAATATTGATAATATAAATATCTATGAATATATTATAAAATTTATTGATATTTACATATACCGTTTATTGAAAATACAATGTAATTATAAATATGTTGGGAAATAAATATACTTATAAATTGATATTCTATTAATAAATTAATATTTGTTTATTTTTTATTTTTTATTTTTTAATAAATTAAAGTTTTTAAGAGTGTTTTTGAAATTACTAGGGTAAATGAGAATTTAGGATTAAAAAGGTATTTATCTAATAGAAAATAAAGATTAATGATGTCTTCAAATATGATAAAGTATTTAAAATAGTTAAATTTACACTAAAATGTCTTCTAACCTATTCCTCTTTAATTAGAAACTCTGAATGATGAAAAATACTTTATATGTATTATTACATGCTTATATTGGATTAGACTAAAGACCTCTTTTAAGTAAAATTTTTCATAACTTAATTAAATACTTTTTCTTCTCGTCACTTCTATTCATCACTGAGGTGGTTTTAAAAACCTCTCCATTAACCACCAAATATGAAAGTGGTTAATGAAATATTATTTTTCACTATTTTTTATATAAGAAAATATTTTATTAAAGGTAATTAATGGATTTTATCATTAACCCTTAAATGAAGATAATCAATACAATATTTATCATTAATAAGCAAACCATATATATAATAAAAAAACAATTCTTACCTAAATGGTTAATTAAGAATATTTATATATGTTTAATGTCAAATTATATAAACAATTAATGGCTAGAATTTTAAATTAATTAAGCATTTAATATATAACATTACGTTACAATACAAAAAACTTAATAAAACTTAATTGGGAACTTTGAATTAAGGGTGGCAATTCGGATAAACGAATCGAATTTGGGTCGATACGAATACGATTCGTTTAATATTCGTTTAACACGAATATGATTCGTTTATTATTCGTATCAACTCTTTTAAATCCGTATAAGATCCGTTTATTTAAATACGATTCGTTTAGACACGATTATTCGTTTAAAACACGATTATTCATTTAAGATCCTATTATTCGTTTAAAATACGATTCGTTTAAGATACGAACACAATTCGTTTAATTTAGTAATTATTATTGAGGTCCTTAAGATATTAAAAATAACATATTTTATCAAACATAATATATATTTAATAATTAGATACTTATATTAAGAGTTGTTTATAATAAATAAATTTATATTACATATTTTTTTAAAATTTATTAAAATATATTCCTTAAAGATACGATTATTCATTTAAGACATGATTATTCGTTTATTCGTTTAAGACACGGTTATTCAATTATTCATTTAATTAATCATGTCTTAAACGAATAATCGTGTCTTACATATTAAACATGGATACGATACGAATAATAATCGTGTCGACACGAATACGACACGATTATTATTCGTATCAAGATTTTAAATCCAAATCCGTTTAATGGCATCGAATTCGTATCGAATAATCGTGTCGTGTCCCAAATTGTCACATCTACTTTAAATATAATTAATTTATTTGAGCAAACTATTTTTATATTCAACCACCAATCACCGATCCAATTTTCTCTTCTCACTCTCACCAATCACCGATCCAAAAGGACCATTAAAGCGATTTGTTAGAGATTTGTATACAATATCTCTTCTTGATTCTATTTAATAACAACAAAATCAAATGACAACATAAATAGCCAGCAAACTGAAAATTAACTTAAAGATTATTTTTTTATGAGGTTGAAATATGAATATAATTATTTAAATATTTAAAATTTATTTTATTCTTTAATTTATATATTTTTTAAAAATATATAAATATAATTAAATTAAAATTTTTATTTAAATTTAAACGAATAAATGTATAAATAATTTAAATATTTATTTATTAATAACACTTTTAATTTATTATTTAATATTTACAAATATTAACAATTTAATATATTAGTTTAAAATATTTTAAGATATATATGTTAATATATTAATTTTTTATTTTTATTTTTAAAAAATAATAATTTAATAATTATATTCACATATTTACATTTAAATTTCAGTTATATTCATATTTCAGTCAAATTCAAATTTCAGTTATATTTAAATTTCAAATAAAAATAAATAAATAAAAACAACCATCAATAATCTTTTACTTTGTAAGTTACGACTCAAACAAAATCACATCTAGAGCTTAACTAACTAATGATAATTAATTAATTAATTAGTTAATTAATTAACAAAATCTCTTTTCTTGTAATCTAATCAAAGTCAAACAACTCAAATCCGTACGATACGAGGATTACGGCTAGCTACCGAATTAAGTAATTAGAATAATTCCACCAGTTACGCACAATAATTATGAGTTGGTCATTATGATGACTTGATAAATATTATTTTATCATCATTTCAAATGCATGTATTAATATTGTTTTATCAGCATTATATATGTATTAGGAAAGATTAAAAAAATTCTGGTCACTTTTTTCATTTCGACTTCCTTTTTTAGTTTATTTTATAAAGGAAAAATACTCAAATGATTTTTTTTAATATCTCATCACTTCTTATATTTTTTTTAATATCTCATCATTTCTTTAATTCTTTTTTTTATCTTTTTATTCAATTAGTTTATGTTAAATTACAAATGGTAAAATCGAAAAATTTAAATTATTAAAGGGTAAAATCGGAATGCAAGGAAGTAATAGGGTATTTAAAAATATATAGGAGCTGATAGAGTATTGGACAAAAAAATAGGGAGTATTGGACATTCTCCTTTTTTATAAATGTAAGTAAGAAAAAAGCAGAAATATCCCTAAAAAGGATGAATTTAAATAGTAATAAAACGTGGGTAAGAATGTATTTTCATTATTTAAAAACAGGGGTTTTAACACATACCTCCCCTGACATTTTGCCTTTTAACACTTAGATAGAATATTTGGCCTAATTAACACATACTTTTCCTAGGCACATCCAATTCTGTCCATAAACCGTTAGTTGTATGGGTATTATGGTAAAAAAATAAAAACTGACCTTTTTCTTGTTTGCTTTATTGCTGCAAGAGGTAAGTCAGCTCCCTCAGTTTTGTGCCTAGAACTCTCAAGCCATAATACCCACACAATCTTAGATTTTCAAGCCATTTTTTGCCAAATCGATCATCTATCTTGCAAGATGGAAGTGAGGGTCGAGATTTGGAGGGAAATGAGAGCTAACTTTGCATCATATTTGCCTTTGTAAGTATGTATTCAACGAGAGAAAATGAAAGATATAGTGGATTTAAGCTGAATCAAGGTATTTTGGCTCTACAAAAAGCTACAATTAAGCTTAAATAATTTTACAACCAAAGGAATCCATGGATTCAGCCAGGTAAACCTTATACCGGATTGTTTGATGCATGTACCAATTTTCTTGATTTTAAACTTGTATGCTTGGTGTTCAAAATTGTGTGGGTATTGACATTGAAGTTGAAAAATGGACAATTTGAGTTAAGTCTGGGATGAAAAGGGTTACTGTGTTGCGTGGTATGAGTTGGGTTCAATGTGTTTGTGCATGTACTGATGCTACATTCGATTATGGTATTGTATCTGTTTTGGGTTGTTTGTGGTGCTATATCTATTCAATTGTAGTCATTTGGACATTTGGTATTGTTTCTATTTTGGGATATTCGCATGTATAACATAACATAGACTGTTGCTACAAGTTGAATCCAGTCAAGCTTTGATTTTAAGTTTTGTGGTCTTTGCATATTTAAGATTTCTATTCATGGGGTAAATTTTTCTCATGATTTCAAGCTTATTAATGCTAGCTTTTGTTTTTTGGCATTATTTTTTGTTTGGTTTAATTCAGTAATGCAAATTTAGAAAATGATAGTGGGATTTTTTTTATAAGTATATTTACTTTCATAGTTGATGGGCATCTCAAATTAGTATCAATGAAGTCAAAAAGAAGATTTTTTTTTTGTCTCTACATGGTTTAATTGACAGATAATAACTCCAAAAGAATAATAAAATAATATAAATAACAAAGAAAAGTTTCTTTATACAAACTTTCTTAAGATTACATTTTCAAAACTTTTTTAGTTATAATTCACATTATATTTTACTTTTCTATTGAGTTAGTATTGAATCTGTTTTAGGGTCTTGCAATATACTGTTACAAGTTGAATCAAGGTATTTGCTTATCAGTTTGTTGCATTTACTGCATACTAAGCAACAAATCAAATTAAAGATCATTTGTGTGCACTATGTTTGCATCTGCAGTAGCCTTTTATTAGATTGAATGGTAGTAATTTCAGTTGTGGTTTGTGTTAAATTGGACATGCACTTATATTTGCATGCATTATTATGAATTACGGATGCAATAGCCTTATTATGTTGTAGCACTATGCTGTTGATGTTATGGTTTGTGTTAGAGTGGACTTGCACTTATATTTGCATGCATTATAAGTGCAAATGTAGTTAGATAACTCTGTTAATGCCCAAGTGAAATAAGATAAAGTGGGTTTTTTTATGCACTATAATTTTATTTGGTTCATTTGTTAGATGAACTGGTTGCTTATTTATTTATTTGATATGTTGTTATATAGTATGAGAAGGTTTGATGTGTATTGTACCATTTGGAATGAAGTACATTAGATTGCAAGGGTTAGTCCAGATTCTTACAATCTAGGTTTGATGTGGGATGACATTTAGTGTGCATTATGTGGCAATGAGTAGTTTAATGAGTGGAGATGTGTTACTTTCAATGTAGAACTTTCCTGGACCAAGGACAGGCTTGGTTTGGGTATATATTTTGGTGTCTAGTGCATATGTATATTTTAGGCACAAAAATTACAAAGATGTTATGTTGTGGATGAATATACTGTTAATTATATAGGATAACACAGATGATACTCAGTATTATATTTTGAATGCATGCTCTTTTCAGATTTTTCTGCTAGTGTTTAACAACTTTTTTTTGTGAATTGACGTGTGTTTGTTGTTGTTGATACAGAGGTTTGATTGGCCTAACTATGTGTATAATGTTATTATGCTTGATGCTACTTGTTGCCTGTTAAGATGTAGATTTGATTAACCATGTATACAATGTAATCAGATGTCATTGAGTTGCATACGTTACACACATCTATAGCATGTGAACATCACGTGCATATATCCCTTAAAACCCAAAAAAGTAAGTTATGTTTGCATATAATTTCTGCATTGTGGACCCATATTAACAAATAAACTAAATAAATTATTAGCATATATCAAACACATAACAATTTGTCTTTATTCAAAAAATGACAAATAAAGGGCAAATGTGTATTTGCAACAATTATGGACAGAATTGGATGTCCTTCGGAGAGGGAGGTATGTGTTAAAAGGTAAAACCTCAAGGGAAGTATGTGTTAAAACCCCTTTAAAAACATGACCTGATTTTTCCTGAGTTCCATTTATTTTCATTGATTGATTCTTCAGAGATATTTTAGTAAAAGTCTAAAAACGGCCACTTCTCTATTAATTCAACAAGTAAACGTAACGGGTTTTTAAGATAGTTAAGTACAGTAATTTCGTCAAAATATAAGGGGTCCGACTGGGCATTTTTTTGGCCGAATGAGCACTAAACAATTAATTAATAATTAAAGTATACTTAAACCCAATTTAACATTGCTTCAAAAAATAAACCATATTAATAACACTTCAAAACTCACTATAAGAAAAGAAGATAAGAAATAAACCTAATTTAACTTTATGTATTTTTTTCTATGTTTATTGATACTTGAAAATTGACCTTGAGCTCGAGTCTATATCAAAACTAAAATTAGGTCATTTATCAAGATAATATATAAAAAATAAAAATGGATCCAAACTACTTTTTGAGATGCAAATTATTGGTTGGAGTGTAGAAGGTAAGGGTACACTTAAATCTTACCCAAATCAACAAAATGATCTTGACCTAACCCCTTTTATTAGAAATTTAGGTCCAAATGGTCTATTATGTAATTAGATTACTATATAAGAAATACAAAAATCCAAAAATGTTAGATGTAGTAAGTGCAACTTCTGTTGACGTAATTGTTCTTTGCTATAGGCATTGTTGAGATAAGTTGGTAAAACTAAAAGTGCTTTTGGGTTAGTGGTCGTAAAGATGGGCAGGCAATGTTTTTTCTTACCCTCTCTTGCTTCTTGTGTGAGATGCTTCATAAAGAATTAATAGAGGGAGCATAATGAAGATGGACTAGTATTTTGCTTCTTTAGCAAGGGCCATTGCTACAAGATTGACTTGAAATTCCTCATGTTTTCAGAAGAAGAAATGAAAAGATGAACTGGAGAAAATACATAATCACATTGCTATTAATAGTGATGATGATTATGATCTCTACACTGTTTCTCTTTACTTTCGAACTACTTAGAGAGTAGGGAATTAAGATTTCATGTGGTAAGCAAATAATTTTAATTACTTAAGCTATATATGTTAGTTGCAAATTAATTTCTCTGAATTAATTATATGCAATCAGATGTATTTGAAAAGTTCAAAGAATTCTTCGATCTTGAATTCATCTGGTGTTCGTCAATCATGAATTCTTCGATCTTGTAATTTTCACTGATTGACAACATAATTCTGTTTTCTGATCTGATTGACTTAATATGATTTTGTATTCAAGAGCTTGTTAGTTTGTATCCAAGAACTTGTTTACACGTAATGGATCTTGAAAATAATTAATAATTTCCCTAAACTTATCTCTGTTGATTTGGTTTTTCTTGTTTCTTCTCCCATTCTTGAATTAGGTCAAATGGAAAATGTGAGGAATTGGAACTACAAGGCAATCAAGAAGATAGGACGAGGGCTATGGTGAGGTTCACAAGTCTCGCAATCTAATAACTGGCTAGCTGGTGGCTATCAAGATTATCACAGTTCGGAAGGAGATTGAAGGTGTTCCAAGCTATACACGAAAATGTTGTCAGGTCAGTTTTCAACCTACAGTTTATAATTATTTTGTAACCCGATCTGTAGAGATCTAAGTTGGGCTTACTGGATGATGTGTTTGTGAGTTAATATTCAATTTTCAGAAGTGAACTTTGATAGTAGTAGTGTTTGAACAAAACAAAAATATATAATGTTATAATTGCAACAAGTTGGAACTTATCCCTGTTTATCAGTTAATATCTTCACTCTAGAAAAAAGGTACTCAATTTTGGTTGAAGATTCTAACACATTATGTGTAGATTTGCTTGGTGAAATAGTAATCAAAGAGTGAGAACATTATAATTCCTTTTCAGCACACATTTTTTAAGAATGTGTATTCTTAATTGTATGCTTAATAATTCAAACACTGCTTGAATAGAATTCAATATGATTTCATTTTCTCGTAACTCCTGTTTCTCTCTGTAATTAGTAGATAGCTTATTTTGATGTTGAATTTATCATTCACTGACAATGTTGTTTAAATTGTAAGTATTTTATATATATATACTTTTCTGGATTTGGTGACAATTTGGCTACAAGTTGCTGGATGCATTTAGCGTCAAGAATTTTGTTTTTCCTGTCTTTGTGTAATACCCCGAATTTTGTTATTCATGGAAAGCATACATATAGATATACTAATATTATAGTATGTGAGAATATAAAATATTAGAGTTTATAAGAGAAATATATTTATTTTTGATAGAATTTATTTATTGTGGATGAATATGTTTACTTATGAAAAGGGTGGAATGATTGGAAAATAAGAATTATTGGGTCAAAAATATAATAGAAAAGGTCAAGGGGGTTTGTGATATTTTATATATTGTGAAATTTTAAGTTAAGTAAATTTATAGCGAGAGTTCTTATTGTCTTGTGTCGTAAGGGGAAAAAAACAAAGAGACATCAAAGGAAAGAAAAAAAATAAAGAGAAAATCAAAGAGAAAAACACAAGAGAAGAAAAGATATAATCTATTCTATATTTGAATATCTTCTAGATAAGTTTTTTTGGATATTAGATTGTATATCTTTTACGATTTCAAATGTTGTTAATTATATGCCACATATTTAATTGAAGAGAAAGTTTGGGGATTCAGTTAAGATTTCATATTATATTTTTTGTTTTTAGTTGCACTTATCACGTTGAGTAGTTGCAAACATGAGCTAGTTTTTCTCATTCTGTTAAGTTGTAAAAGGCTATTTATAAAGCCTAAGACAGTTCAATAAATTATCTGCCCAGAATTATTGAGCACTTTTTTACTTGTATTTTATTCTTAACATTCTGGTATCAGAGCCCCTACTGGGCCTAAGAAAATCAAAGTAGTAGTCTTTGAAGTTCTTGGAGTAGCAGAGAAGATGACTATCGAAGGAAATTTTGTGCAGCCATCCCTCGCTTTGATGGTCACTATGACCATTGAAGCATGTTGATGGAAAATTTCCTGCGATCGAAAGAATATTGGGGGTTGGTAGAGACTGGCTATGTTAAGCTAGCGAGTGGATCGGTACAGATAGAAGCACAACAAAAGAGGCTAGATGAATTGAAGTTGAAAGATCTGAAAGTGAAAAATTATCTCTTTCAAACCATAGATCGGACGATATTAGAGACTATTCTTGTGAAGGATACTTCCAAAAAAATTTGGGAGTCTATGAAGAAAAAGTTTGAAGGGAGTGCTAGGGTCAAAAGGTCATATCTACAAGCTCTTCGCAGAGAGTTTGAAACTCTAGAGATGAAGACTGGAGAAGGAGTCTCTGAGTATTTTTCAAGAGTGTTGTCAGTGGCCAACAAGATGAGAACACATGGAGAACAAATGCAAGATGTCACAATAGTAGAGAAGATTCTCAGATCATTGAGTAAGAAGTTTAATTATGTTGTTTGCTCAATCGAGGAGTCCAAAGATATTGGTCAACTCTCAATTGACGAACTACACAGTTCTCTAATTGTTCATAAACAAAAATTCCAACGACATACAGGAGAAGAACAAGCACTCAAGATAACCTCTGAAGATAGGTTTAGTGCAAGAGGACGGGGTCGAGGTACATACAGAGGCAGAGGAAGAGGGAGAGGTAGCCAACCCTACAACAAAGCAACAGTAGAATGCTATAAGTGCCACAAGCTTGGACACTTTCAATTTGAATGTCCAAACTGGGATAAGGAAGCTAACTACGCTGAACTAGAAGAAAAAGAAGAAGAGATGTTGCTCATGTCATATATGAAAATGAACGATTCTCGAAGTGGAGATGTTTGGTTCCTAGACTCTGGATGTAGCAACCACATGTGTGGTGATAAATGCTTATTTTGTAATCTAAATGAGGGCTTTAGGCAGAAGGTAAAGCTGGGAAATAACACCGAAATGGATGTGTCAGGAAAAGGCAATGTGAAATTGAAAGTAAATGACTTTACACATGTTGTTAGTGAAGTATTTTTTGTGCCTGAACTAAAGAACAATCTTTTGAGCATTGGTCAACTTCAAGAAAAAGGGTTGGCAATTCTCATTCAACATGGAATGCTCAAGATTTATCATTCAGAGAAAAGGCTCATATTACAGACTGAGATGACAGCAAATCGAATGTTTGTGTTACTAGCAAAATCACTACCACAGAAGCCAGCTTGTCTTTACACTTCTACACAGGATTTAACACACTTATGGCATTGTCGTTATGGACATTTGAGCTATAAAGGATTGACAACTCTCCAGTTCAAGAAGATGGTACATGGGATACCTCAGTTAAAGACTCCAGTAACAGTGTGTGCTACCTGTATGATTGGAAAGCAACACAGAGATCCGATCCCAAAGAAGAGCAATTGGAGGGCCACAGAGAAGCTTCAGCTTGTTCATGCAGATCTCTGTGGACCAATCTCTCTCATCTCCAATAGTAAAAAGAGGTACATTATATGCTTTATTGATGACTTTACTAGAAAAGCATGGACTTATTTTTTAGTAGAGAAATCTGAAGCATTAAGCATGTTCAAACGTTTTAAGAGTTGTGTTAAGAAAGAAGTAGGAGGATATATTAAATGTTTAAGAACAGATCGAGGAGGAGAGTTTACATCACTTGAATTCAATGAGTTTTGCATAGAGCATGGCATCAAAAGGCAATTGACTGCAGCGTATACTCCACAGCAGAACGGGGTAGCTGAAAGAAAAAATCGAACAATGATGAACATGGTTCGATGCATGCTCTCTGAAAGGAGGATCCCGAAAACCTTTTGGCCAGAGGCAGTAAACTGGACCATACATGTTCTAAATCGTAGTCCTACATTGGCTGTAAAGAATCAAACACCTGAGGAAGCCTAGAGTGGAAGCAAACCCTCAGTTGAGCATTTTAGAGTTTTCGGGTGTGTGGCACATGTGCATATTACTGATGTAAAAAGGAAAAAGCTAGATGCAAAGAGCTTTAGTTGTGTGTTATTAGGAGTAAGTGAAGAGTCTAAGGCATATAGACTCTATGATCCAGTTGCAAAGAAGGTTGTAGTTAGTGGGGATGTAATGTTTGAGGAAGACAAGTCTTGGAGCTAGGATAAGAGTTATGAAGAACATATAATTTCTGATCTGGAATGGGATGATAAAGATAATGAGGCAGTGAACACAAAAAATAAGGAAGTAATGAGTGGGGAAGAACAAGTCGATGAAGAACTAGTTGATAGTTCTCAAACTGGTGAGAATGGAAAAGAATCATCCAGTTCTAATGAAGGAAGAAATAGAGGGCCCCCTAGGTGGATGAGTGAATATGTAACTGGGGAAGGGATTTCAGAGGAGTCGGAAGAAGAAAATACAAATGTCAACCTAGCTTTATTTGCTTCAGCAGATCCAGTACATTTTGAAGAGGCAGTAAAGCATGACAAATGAAGGATAGCTATGGACATGGAGATACAAGCTATAGAGAGGAACAACACATGGGAACTCACTGATCTTCCTACGGGTGCAAAAAAGATTGGATTAAAGTGGGTTTATAGGACCAAACTCAAGGAGAATGGAGAAGTTGACAAGTTGAAGGCTCGTTTGGTGGCAAAAGGGTATGTGCAGCAACAAGGGATAGACTATACAGAAGTATTTGTACCAGTTGCGAGAATGGACACAGTGAGAATGATTGTGGCTCTAGCAGCTCAAAAAGGGTGGACTCTCTATCAACTTGATGTCAAATCTGCCTTCCTGGATAGGGAACTTAATGAAGAAGTGTATGTGGAGCAGCCTAAAGGTTATAAGCTGGAGGACAGTCTTCAGAAAGTTTACAGGTTGAAGAAAGCCTTATATGGACTGAAACAAGCTCCACAAGCTTGGTTCAGTCGTATTGAAGCACACTTCATCAGTGAAGGGTTCGAGAAGTGTTATAGTGAACATACTTTGTTCATTAAAACAAACAAGGGAGGTAAGATTCTCATTGTAAGTTTATATGTTGATGGTTTAATATTTACTGGCAATGATGAATTGATGTTTGTCGAGTTTAAGAATTCCATGTTAAAGGAGTTTGATATGATTGATTTGGGAAGAATGAGTTTTTTTCTTGGTATAGAAGTATTGCAGAGGTTGGATGGGATTTATATTTGCCAAAGAAAGTATGCTTTGGAGGTGTTGAAGAGATTTAGGAAGGAGAACAGTAACTCAGTTCATAATCCTATTGTTCCAGGTTGTAAACTTTTTAAAGATGAGAATGGGGTTCGTGTTGATGAAACTTTGTTTAAGCAGATGGTGGGATGCCTCATGTACTTAACAACTACGAGGCCAGATTTAATGTTTGCAGTAAGTTTGATTAGCAGATACATGGCTAAACCAACTGAGTTACATTTGATGGCAGCCAAGAGAATATTGAGGTACTTGAAAGGAACTACTGGACTTGGAATTTTTTATAGAAAAGAAGGGTATGGAGGTTTGATTGGATATACAGATAGCAACTATGTAGGAGATCTAGAAGATAGGAAAAGCACATCAGGCTATGTCTTTATGTTAGGATCTGGAGCTATTGCATGGTCCTCAAGAAAACAACCTATAGTCACACTTTCAACCACTGAAGCAGAGTTCGTGGCTGCAGCTGCTTGTGCTAGTCAGGCTATTTGGATGAAGAGGATACTTGAGAAGCTAAGTTTGAAGGAAAGTAAATGTACTACAATTCGTTGTGATAATAGTTCCACAATTAAGTTGTCAAAAAATCCTGTATTACATGGTTGAAGCAAGCACATTGATGTGCGCTTCCATTTTCTTCGTGATCTCACACGAGAAGGAACAATTGAATTGGTTTATTGTGGAACACAAGATCAGCTGGCAGATGTGATGACAAAGCCAGTCACATTAGATACATTTCAGAGGTTTCAAAGTCAGCTGGGAGTCTGCCAAGTTTCTGAATTAAACTAGTTGTAGTTTGGGAACTAGTTTAAGGGAGGGAATGAAGAGAAAGTTTGGGGATTCAGTTAAGATTTCATATTATATTTGCTGTTTTTAGTTGCACTTATCACGTTGAGTAGTTGCAAACATGAGCTAGTTTTTCTCATTCTGTTAAGTTGTAAAAGGCTATTTATAAAGCCTAAGACAGTTCAATAAATTATCTGCCTAGAATTATTGAGCACTTTTTTACTTGTATTTTATTCTTAACATTAATTGATTGGATTATTAGTTAATTATTGTTAATTGATGGTTATTAGGATTAAAATTTTACATAGTTATCTCAATAGTCTTTCTATTAATTATTAAAACATAAATTTTTATGTATGTTTTCCTAACAATCTTTTTATGAAACTAAACTTCATTCAACAACGAATTTGTAAAATTTTATTTCATCACAATCGGTTAAGGAACTAATTTTTAATGAATTTTCAAATGCTACCTATTGTTTTTTATATGAAATTATATACTATTTAACTAACCAAATGATATTCAAAATTTCTAAAACTTGGTATATTGCTTTATATATATGTCTGTTAATGTTCTGTAATGTTTCAAGATTTTTGGATGTTCCCAAAAACATTTATGAATTTTTAAATCAATGAATTTCAAAAATCTTAAAATTTCAAGACAATATACCTTTACCCAAAAAGGAAAATAGTTTGAAAATGTTTTTGATGTCTAAATGTTATGATATTTTTGTAGAAGATACTTTTATGTATCCTTGTAAATTATGTAAAAATTTAGCTTAATTCAATCATTATATTAAGAGTTAAAAATCATTGAATTGAAGTTATTCAATAAAAAACTGAAAAGACATTATAAATATGTAAGTTTAAGACTTTATAATGTTTGGTCTTTGATAAGTACGTAAAACACGCGCTAATCATTTATTTATAGACTTGAATTGTTTGTTTAATCCTCAAGTTTCATTTAGATTTGATGTATTTTGGTCATTTTGTACAGAAAATAATATATTTGGCTATCCAAGATGAATTTGATTCCAAAAAGAAGATGTTTGGTGACCAAAGTGCAAGAGATTTACGGACCAAAATGTAGAAATATCACAATAAGGGACTAAAGTCAAAATACACAAACATATAAGGGTCTAATCAATATTTTTCAGATTGTCTAGCTTTGTTGGCAGAAGCAGGTGTGCGACCGCGCACCGCGTTCTGCCCAGGTGGATCAAAGTACAACAAATTTAGGACTAAAATGCAATAACATCTACAACGTTGGCTCAATGTCTGGTTAATTATAAGTTTATGGACTCAATTGATATTCTCCAGTTATTTTGCAATTGAGGGCAGAATCAGGTGCGCGCCCGCGCGACCAAAGCGCGTGCCCGTGCGACACCTCCTTCCCCCTAATTTGGACGATTTTAAGGCCCTAGGTAAGGAAAGAAAAGATGATTTTTGGAGATTTTTGGTTTGGATCTAGTTTTTAGAGAGAGAGGGAGAGGATTGCTAGAGAGAGAAGGAGAAAAAACAACAAAAGAGAGGGTAATTTCATCAAGAGATTAGGGGACTCTCATCAACTTTGTGGATTCAATCTCTCCTCATCTAGTTTTTATTTCTCTCCTCTTTTAATTTAATCTTGAATTTAGCAATATTGTGATTATTTGAAATTATGTTATCAATTGTTGAATTCTTGATTGTGGGATTTGAATTATATATTATGTGTGACTAAACCCAATTTTCTAGGACAATAATTTAATCTATTTGAAGCATCCATTTCTAATATTGTGTTGTTCAATTGATTTGAGATTGAGTGTTGAGTATTTATCATGGTAATTAATGCTTTTGAATATTTGGCCAATATTTGAATGAATTGTGGATTGATAAAAATTGAAAAATGAACATCATATCTAGACCGTGTGATAAACACCGTAAATTGCATGTTAGATAGAGATATACTAATATGGTTTGCATAGTTTGATTAGAAATTATCACCATTCGTAATGTATTTCTGTTTAATTAATTTCACATAGAGATATAATAAAGTTTTAGATGCGAAATAGACTCGAGTGATCTCGAGAGAGACAATCGAATAAATTAGGATAATTAACTAGCAACACGTGTTTTAAATTAGAACAATGTCAATTGAAGAAGTGGAGGCGATCAAATACGATAAATCATTAGCTCTAGACTTTCCATTAGTTGAATCTTATAATTAATTTGCACATTAGTAAATTTTAGTTAATTTTAATTTTTCAACCAAAATTATTTCGATTTCTTTAGATAAATTCGTACGTTAATTACCTTCGGTAATTATAGGATTAATGTTCCTCGTGGGATCGACATCCTCTTATCACTTTATTACTTAATTGCGACACATGTACTTGCGTTCATTAAATTTACATGCAACAAGTTTTTGGTGCCGTTGCCAGGGATTGTTAAGTTCTTATAATATCGATTTGGATTGATATTGAGTTTAATTTAAAGTTTATTTTTGTTTGTTTGATTTTACAGGTTTGTCTTTTAAGTGCATGAGAAAAGCCGAAAATAGTGGTATATTGCCTTTCGATACCGAAATGGCTGTAAACACTTTTCAATGGCACTCAGAACGTTTAACACCTAGGAAAGCCTTGGGAGCTCATGAAGTAGACAGTATTTATGCACTTAATGCTCAGCTTCATACCTTAACCAAGCAACTTGGGGTTATGACAGCAAACTTTATTCATATTCCGTATATGGTTTGTGAGCTATGCAGTGGCAATCATTTTAGCATGGACTGTCAATTTGGTAATTTGTTTGTTGCGTCATCCTTTGAGCAAGTTTTAGATGTTGGTAACTATAATCATCAAAACGATCTTTATTCCAACACCTACAATCAAGGATATCATCCCAATTTCTCTTGGAGGGGAAATCAAATTGTTGCAAGACCACCACCTAACTTCCAACCTCAACAGAAAAAGGTTAGCCTATAAGAGGCCCTTGCTCAATTGACCATGAACACTTCCAACTTCATGACAAAAACTGAAACAACCTTGGAAAACCAAGTAGCTTCCATTCAAAATCTAGAGGTGCAAGTAAGTCATATGGTAAAGGTGTTAACGGAGGGACAATAAAGCTCATTGCCAAGAAGTACGGAGACAAATCTAAAAGAACAAGTGATGGCAATTACACTTCCAAGTGAAAGATAATTGATGGAGCCGAACAACAACATGGAAGAGGCATTACAAATGGAAGTAAGTTCTTCAAAATCACAATCATAAGCATTAAGCTCACCCAAGAAATATGTGCCACCTCCACCGTATGTGCCACAAATATTGTTTCCTCAAAGGTTAGGAAAGCCAAGTAAAGGTCTTCAAACTGAGGAAACCGTTGGAGAAAAGTTTGATGCTAAAGAAGGCACACTTACACTTGATGTTATGGGTAAAACTGAAGAATTCAAAGTTTCTGATGCATTGAAGTTATCATGTGATGAGGAATGCTACATTGTTGGTACTAATGAGGATGTAGTGCAAGATTTGGTAGATCAAAGTAATATGAAAAATTCTTTGGAGATCATTCACAACCAACATGAGAAAATGAATTTAAACCAATCAATAAGTGAGAATAAACAATTGGTTGTGGCTGTGCATGCATAAGATAATTTTTCAAGCTTTTTATGGAAACATATACTGTGATACATTGAGCAAAAATCACCCTTTTGATCCTGGAGAATGTCTTAACATATACTATGATCATTTGAAGCCACACTTGGATACGTTTGGAAGAAGTGTAATGGCTGAATCTTACTCTAGAGGAGTCACTTGACACTTAGAGAAGGAACTTGGTCCGGCTGAAGACGTTAAACTTAGCGCTTATTGGGAGGCAACCCAAGTTTCATTGTGTTTTGTGTGAATTTTTTTTTTCTAGTGAGTTTTATTTTATTTGTTAACATTAATGAAGTTATTTTTGTGTGTATTTTTGTAGGTGGATAACTTTAGGAAGCTCATAATCAACATTGAGAGATGGAGGAGACATTTTGGAGCACAAGTGCAAGTCTAGGAGCTTTCCATTGATTTTGAGTGAAAACTGCAGAATTTGACATTCTGCATATAGTGTACTAAACATGTCATAAATTTTTTTATGAAACTCATAATTTCATTTCGTTTATGGAATTAGAAACTAGACATCTGTAGCTTCAATTTGATATATCATAAGCCAGTATTTGGTGCGCTACTGCACAATCTGGGCGCGCGGCAGCGCCATATCGCACAGTTCTGCACCTAAGGCAGAAGCAGGTGCGCGACAAGCGCCCTTCTTTCTGTCCATAGCATGCTTGCACAGCCCCCCCACAGTTTATTAGCTTCCTTTCCTTCCAAAAACACAAACAAAACCTCTCCTCAACACTTTCTACGTCTTTGGCTTCAAATCAAAGCATACAAACATCAATTCAATTCCAATTTTGGGACTCCAAATCAACTGCAAGTACGTACCTATATTTTAACAACTTAAGTTTTCATTTTATACTTGAATTTTGAAGTTGGGAAGCTTGTGATTGTGAGGAACAAATTGAAGTTTTTGGGTGACGATTTTGGTTGAATGTATGGTGGGAGTGATTGATAGAATGATATTTTAGAAGTGCTTGTGAATGAAGTATGTTTTTGTGACAAAAGTTTTGGTGAAAAGGAAGGGTTTTGTTGTTGTGTTGGGTGTTTTTCACAATTGCACACAAAGTGTTCTACGAATTGCTTGAGTGAGGTTTAATATAGTAATTCTAAGTTTGATCATTGGAAAACATTTGGAGAGTGTTTTAAGAGTGAAAGGAACCTAATACAATGATTGGAGTGCAAGAAAAAGTGGTAGTGCAAGTGTACATTTTCATTAGCTTTTAGCCTATTAGCTTTTAGCCTTAGTTAGATCATAATGTTATATTTTCATTACTTTGTTCTCTTACCGTTAACATTTAGGACATAACTCATATAGAGCACCTAAGCTATTGCGTGGCTATAACATTTAGGACATACCTCATATAGATGTCAAATTTCAAGTGATTAGTCATAGCTGTGATCAAGCTAACTTGCCCGCTGCTGGAGGGCTATATAGCGAGTATCTCTGCTTCAAAGTTTTTCCAATTCTTCAATAGCATCGTTCTATTGGCCAAAATCTATACCAAACTTTAGGCATTGTGGCTCAAATTTCTTATTGTTTTCTGGGAAAATAAAACATTTAAGTAATCAAAAAGCTAGATCATAAAGGATTGGATAATTGAAGAATGAATAAGAGCAACATAAGAAAGAAAACACAAAATTAAAAATTCAAGCTGAATTGCTTGCAAAGTAAGCAGAGACAGTGGAATGGGTTAGATTAGGCTTGCGGGTACTAGATATAGTCGTTAATTAGCAATTACCATTATAATTATTGTAACAAGGCTTACAAATTTTGAAATTCAATTGGTTTCATTTCGAGTGCATATGCCATTTATTTCTTGATGAAGTAACAAAAAATTTGCGTCAATGATATTGATTTTTTGGTACAAATTAAGAAAGCTACCAACAAGAAGGAGAACTGTTTACTAAGAAACTCTTTCGTTTGCGACCAGAAACCATAGTCATCTTGATATGTAAAGCTTCATTGACTATAAGTTGTTGTATATGATAGTTGGAATTGAAAGGATAAATGAAGGACTATAATGAAGGCAGCAAAAAAGTATGTGTTTCTGTCATCATCATCCTTGTACAATTTGCATTCACTGCTTGAAGCTCAGCATTCATAGAACTTGGTTGAGGAAGTTTTGGGAATGTATTGTGCTGATAAGTTGATAGCATCAAAAGTTAAAAGAGATATTAGTATAACATTGTGGTATATCTAATTATGTCCTTATTTATCAGATAAGTATAGTTATTTTTGAATCGTGACTTATATGTGCTCAAATTTTGTTATTCCAGAAGGTGAAATTCTTCATAAGGTTGAAAATGTATGCCATTATCTTTTTATTAATTATCATATTGAATCGTCATGTGTGTACGCGCGCGCGTGTGTGTATTTCTTAATATTAAGAAGAACAAGATAAATAATTTCATATGAATAAGTTTTGTCAAAGACAAAGTGATAGAGATACAAAGTATTATTGCAGGTTCTACTTAATAGCATCCTTAATTTAAAAACACTTAAGACTATTTTGGTGGAGTCTAATTGTTTAAAAAGCTCAAAATATATAATAGGAAAAATACTAATTTCATCCATAATATATTTTGATATTACCACTTACATCGCTATTGTTTCAAAATTACACCCTTAGTCCCTACCGTTATAACATGGATGTTAAATGTTAGTATATTTTATCATTTGACACATTTTTCCTTAACTAATAAAATTTATATTGGGTTTAAATTAATACAAAAAAATATAAAATATAAATTTCATTTTTTTAAGACACTAATTGCTTTCATTTTCAATTTTAATTTTTTATATTTTAACAAATAATTATTGAATAATATTTTTTTAAATTATAAAAATTTACAAAAAAATATTCATAATTAGGCTTCAAAGCAAGTTTGTGTAAAAGGACACAAACTTCCCCTACAAATAATAAATTTATCAAAATACCCCGAATTAATTTTAAAACTATCAAATTAAATTATTTGAATTAAATTGGAACCTATAACTTTAGTAGAAAAGGTCAATACTATAACCACTACACTAAAACATAACTTAATAATATGTTTTTTAATTCATAATATATAATCCTTTTGAAAATACATATATAATAATTTTTTACAAAATTAATATTATTTTGTTTCTATAAAAAAATTAATAATTCAAAAATAATTTTATAATCATTAAAATTTTATATAATAACTTGAATTTAAAATTATTATTATCATTAAATTATAAAATTTCAAAAAAATTATCATTATTTAGATTTTTAAATAAAATAATTTATTTTATTTAACAATTTTTTAAAAAATAATTTTTTAAAACTATTAGTACTAATAATAATTTTAGAATAATTTTATTTTACAACTATTTAAATTTATTTTCTTTAATGATTATCTAAGAATAATTTTATTATTATTTGATAATAATTTTAAATTCAAGTTATTAAATAGATTTTTTTTAATTATAAGTTTTATAGTAACAAAATATTTTAATTCTTATAGAAATTATTAAATATGCATTATCAAAAGAGTTATTTATTAGGGATTAAAAAATATATATTTAAAATGTGTTTGGTGTAATGGTTAAAGTATTACTCTTTTTCATTAAAATTTAATAATTTAAAAAAAAAATAGATTTAGGTTATTTTAGTAAATTTATTGTTTGTAGAGGAGGTTAGTATTTCTTTCCACAAATTTTCTTTCAAAATGAGATTTTCACAAACCTCAGGAGAGGCATTTGAACTTTTTCTTTATTTTTATTAAAATTGTATTTTTTTTATTTTTATTTTTATTTGATCTTGTTGTAAAAAATTTTAAAATGAAAAGAAATAAACTTATTTATATTTCATTATCTATATTTATATTTGATTTCATTGTAAAAATTTTAAAAAATAAATAAATAAATTTATTACATTATGAATTTAATTTTTTTTAGTTTTAATAAAATTTCAATTTAAATTAAATTTTATTAAATAATTTTATTCTTAATGTTTGTTTGAGTTTTTTTAGAATTGATATTTATTTTATTTTATTTTTTAAAAGTTAGATGACATTACCATTATCAATATAGGGACAATAAGGTCATTTTCACTCAAAAATTGAAATTTTAAGGTTAGTGTTATAACGGTAGAGACTAAAGGTGTAATTTTGAAATAGTAAGAATGTAAGTAGTAATATCGAAATACATTAAGCATGAAATTAGTATTTTTCCTATATAATATTTATGTTAAAATACGCACTAACTAGGTTGTTGTGTCTATTAACTATATATCTGTTTGTTCAACATTATGAATAATTTTTGTTTACGCAAAAATCTAGTCCACGGTATAAATTGGTAATTTGTGACCGATTATGCAAGAACAAAAAAACACAAATATAGGAATTTTACGTGGCTTGATATATTGCCAACGTCCACAGGTAGAATATTTGAGGAGAGATTTTATTATTGTTCAAAAATATATTTGTTGTGGTACAAACAAAGCTCTCTCTATCTATCGTTATCTTTTCTCTCTCTATCTCTTTATTTTTTCTTTGTATTGTTTTTTTCTCCTCTCTTTCCTTAATCGTACCCTTTACATAATTTAAATTGTAGAGTTTCTTCTAACTACAAGCTAATTAGTTCCTTTCTTATAGTTTACCTAAGATCTATTGGAATATGATATATATGATTTTTCTTCTAAACTTATCTTAGCTAGACTTTCATGACGAGTTAAACTTTCGTAGGTTAACTTGGTTTGTTTGGTTTGGGCTTAACTTGCTGGATTTGTCTTTAAACTTATCTACTTTTGGACTTAATGGCAAATATATAATTTAGACAAAGCTAATGTCCCACAAGGTATTATTTCAACTTGATACTATTCATACACGATATTATTCACCCTCAACACTATTTATATTTGGCACTATGTACATATGCATGTTATTGTTTACATATGATATTTTGCCTTCATAGTGGTCTAGGAAGAGACATCTGTTAGTTTGACTAATATTAATTAATGATGAAGTTGTCTTTTCATATTGATAGGTTTAATGAACTGTTGACCGATTACCATAGACTATTATTGATCACCATTAACTGTCATTCATTTAAGTCACCATACACATCATTAGAATTTTTGTTAAAGGCTATATGCAATGGTACCCTTATCATTATCGTTTGAGCAACCATTTATCATAAATTTGAAGTTGGATTATTTACACTTAAAAATTTTAATTTTAATTTTATATTTATAGTAAATAGTTTTTCAAATAGTAATGATGATGATACTATTGCGTAAAACATACGACAAACTTTTGTCAGTAGAAAAATGTATTGTATGCATATCTCAAATTGATAAGTTGCATAGAGGGTACCTCGATTATAGAGCTGAGATAGTGAAAATGAAAAGTATCAAACCATAATGCATGCACCGAGTGTCATGTAATGTCAATCAACTAGAGTTCACAGTAATCCTTTAAATTATTAATATTAATTGTTTTAAAAAAAATTGACACGCGTCAACACCACCATATATATATATATAATTTTCACCAAAAGTAAAGAAAAGTTGGAGATGTATTTCCAATGGCCATAATTTAATTAAGGAAATGAGATAGCTAATGTTAACATTAATCAACGCGTGTGTTTGTCACATTGTGAAAATCTCTTAAACTTATTGTGATGAAACTGCATCAATGTTTATTAATTGATGACTTTAACTAACACTCCTGTAAACCGAATAGTGCGTATATATTTGAACATATAGTTACTCAGTTACTCACACTTGTGACTTTATGTCTATTAATAAAATATCACGTATAGTTCATTATCGATTTTATTATTACATAGTTAAACTAATTAATATCGTATATCATATCAATTTAATGTTGATGTCACAAAAATTTAGAATTAGTAAAAACACGTTCGCTAGTGGGTATTGTGTCAAATTCAGATAAAATTCAAACAAAAAAAATGTGGAAGGAAATTAAATGTTTGGGGTTGAAAGGAAATCAAGAAATGACCAATACAATAAATGGTCCAGAGAGGTCTAAATACATCCAAATTGTTACAATTCAATTCCACAAAATTCTCCATCTTTAAATTTATATAACAGTCAAAGCGATTATGAAGCAGTGCATACTAACACTACAAAATGGATTATTCTAATTTCTAAAGCATTGACATTTGACAATAATTAAATGCTTTACTATTTCATGTAAACGAGATTATTAAAACATGGAATCTATTCCAATTCATTATTCTAAAGCCAGTACAACATATAATAATTAAATTTAAATGTGATGATCATGATCAACATATCAAAATGTATGTACCTCTTTAAAGAGTTTGAGGTCAATAAAAAGGCAATTTGGTCTTTAACCAAATAAGAATCAGTGTAGTTATCACCATCCCTGTATAACTAATCAATCACACGTGCAAACTTTAGAACCCGCTCCAAGAGAGGCATGGGGACAGCTGTTGGTTTGAGCATCTCCTCGTTCATATCTTTCCGTGCATTTTTAACGTCCTTCCGAAACACATTAATTGCATCTTCCTCAGAAACACCATATGCTACTTCATGTAGCATTCAAAATAGGTGAGGCAACATGTCCTCTGATTTGCTCAAACTATATATAAGTACATACAACAATATTATATATGTATACATATATGGAATTAATTAATTATATAGCTAGGAACACTTAACCAATGGCAACGAAGTTAATTAAGTACGCATATATGGTACGTACCTTGTGAGAAACCATGTCATCCATGAGCCTGCAGACAATAGATGATGGTCTTACAATCTTAGGGTTACTAGATATCCATTCAAAACTCTCCGTAGTTGCAATATCACCCATGCCAACGAAGGAAGTTGTTGCCAACACTAAGTAGCCACAACTTATAAGTGCAACCTTCATATGTTCCTCAATTGTTGGAACGTCATTCAACCACTTGGCTTCTACAAAGTACATTGCAACTTGTTCTTGCATCTGAGGCTATATAAATATATGTCGTCGAACAAAAGAAATTAAGAGAAAAGAGATAATATGAATTAATTTATGAATATATATAAACCACGAATTAAGCCAAAAATTGCCTACCTTCTATTTCGTATAACGAAGGCAGTATGATCTTCCTTGCTCGGCCAATTCTCCCTTAATTTCATTATAAATATCTAGGAGTGTCTTATAAACTAACTTCATATATTCTGGAAGTATATCTATAGCACCAATGTCCCATCTAAAAGTTATCTAATAACCATACATGCTCCAAATTAAATTTAAACGAAATTATACACACACACACACACATATATATAGTTACCTTTTAATGGCTTCACTAAAGAGTTCGAGCTCTTCAAAAGTACCATATGCATCGTATGTATCATCTATGACAAATGTTATATAAAATTATTTTAATAATCATTTTTCTTGTCAATGCATACTTCGGCTCAAAGTAAACTCCTAATACCCAAAAATATAACTCCATTAATTTGTCTCTCACGTAAGGCAGCTTATTAATGGAGTCTAAATCTTTTCACTACCTGAAATTCAATTAAACTTCATATTAAAATTTTCTTAATAGAACTCAAATTGGCTTTCATGATTAGTACAACTGCCCTATCCATAAACAAATCAATTGATACAATTTAATATATGAAATGAATTCGCCTTGTAGTGGTACTTAGTTCCTTCCAATGTGTTGCTTGTAATATGCTAAGTCTAACTTTACAAACTTTAATAAAGTTTTATTGTATGAATAACTCTTGAATAGATAGACAAAAAGTACAATATGTCTAATCTTGGTAACGTTTTATGAAGAGGACGATGGAGCGCATGATTTAATTGTTCTATAAGATTAGGGTATACATGGGATACTGCTAACTTAGGATGAGTGGTAGCGAAAGCAATGGCTTCATCCAAAATACCTTCTCCATGAATGACTAGATATGGGTTGCCTCATACAAGCTTAACAAGCCTTGAACATCACTTATCAACATTGTCTTGAATTTACTTTTTTCATCTTTGAACTTTTCAAATACATCTAATTGCATATAATTAATTCACAGATATTAATTTAATTTAGGCCAACCCAATTTAATTAATTAAATTTGCTTGCGGATATTTAATTTCCAATTAACATATAGAGCTTAAGTAATTAAAACTATTTGCTTGCCATATGAAATCTTAATTCCCTCCCTCTGAGTAGTCGAAAGTAAAGAGAAACAGTGTTGAGATGATGATCATCATCACTGTCAATATCAAGGTGATTATGTATATTCTTCAATTCATCTTCGATCTCTTTTTCGAAGAGATAAGCCACACTCAAGCGTTGTATTGTATCAATAAGGTGTAATTTCTTTACTTGTTGATCTGTATTAGCAGTTATCAATCTCCTTACTTCTTGTTGTAGTTCTTCGTACTCTTCTCGAGTTGCAAGATTAATTGTCTGCAAAAATAAAAAAGAATCACCTATAAAAATCAATTAAACATGTAGTAATAGCACTAGAATTTAAATATATAGATCGTGGGTAAAAGGTGGCTCAACAACTATTTCTTATAATAACGTTCCTATTTATTAAATAACTGCCCGGAGTTAACCCCAAAATAATTAATTGTTTTAATCTGGGATTGAAATTAAGAATAGAAACAGAACTTTAATTGTTAATTAATTGTTTGGTGCTCTGATCTGGCCGAAAATTCCTCTAGACCCCTATATTTTGACAAAATTACCTACTTAATTGTTTTAAAATATTTCATTACATTTATCTGTCACTTGAGTTAGTAGAGAAGTATTTCTTCTTGTTTTTGATATTCTAAGACAAGTTAAAAGAGAGCGGTTTGCAATATGTTCTAAAAAAGTATTTAAAATACTTTTTAATATCTTGTGCACTTTTAAGAAAAATATACATACGGACAAGAAGAGATTCATGACATGATGACCAAAGATTGAGTAAATCAATTTTGTAATTGAAATACTTATATATTTTTGGATTGTTTTGTTTTAGATTTTTAGTTTTACTTAGTGAATTATATATATATATATGGTTATAGGTTATTTCCTTTTTTATTTAATGAATTAAGGTTACAAATTAATTGACATGTGAAATTATTTTAAGCATTTTTATACTATTGAGTGTACAATATACATACATACATACATATATACACGTACATATATGCATGTGCATATATATATATATATATATAGTTATTTTATTCAATAATTATTTTTCATTAAATTCAATTAATTTTAGTCAAACGCGTATTTTGAGAATTTATTGTATTTTTTATTTTTAAAAATACAAAATCGTGTGGATGTATTTCCAATGTCCATAATTTAAGCATCACTGCTTGGGATCTAGCTATCTAATACTAACATTAATCATCGCACATGTTTGTCACATTGTGAAAATTTTTTAAACTTATTATGATAAAAACCATTGACAGTGTTAATCCTTAAATTCCTGTAAATTGAATAGTGCGTATATGTTTAGAGACATAGTTGGTAGTCACTCAGTCACACACACTAGTGACTTTATGCCCATTAATAAAATATCATGTATCTTAATTGTCAATTTTACTATTATGTAGTTGAATTATTTCATATTGTATATCATATCAATTGAATGTTGATGTTACAAAAATTTTGAATTAGTAAAAATAGGTAGGTAATGTGTCAAATTCAGTAAAATTCAAACCAAAAAAAATGTGGAGGAAAATTAAATGTTTGGGTTGAAACGCAATCAAAAATGGTCAATATAATAAATGGTCCAAAGAGGGCTTAGACACATGCAATTTGTTACGATTCAATTCCACAAAATCTCCATCTTTATATCTTTATAGTAGTCAATGTGAATACGAAGCAGTATATACTAACACATCAAAATGGATTATTCTAATTTCTAAAGCATTGACAATAATGCTCTATTTATTTAATGTAGATGAGATTGATAAAACAAGGAATCTAATCCAATGCATTGACAATAATGCTGCTGGGTTGTTGAAATCTGCAGCTTGTTCCTAATCCTATTGGTTTATTATTGTTTGTTTTGTTAGCCCTTGGAACTGTCCTTGTACACTTTTTTCTCCTTCTTTTAATAATATGATATTATAACTTAAAAAAATAATTAAATTAATTACTGTGATGATCATGATCTACAGATCGAAATGCATGCTAGCTCTTTAAAGAGTTTGAGGGTCTCTAAACAATGAGGCAATTTAGTCTTTAACAAAATCAGCATCTGTGTAGTTATCAATATCCCTATATAAATAATCAATCACATATCTATGTGATAGCTGTTGGTTTGAGCAACTCCTGGTTCATATCAATGTTATGTACTATTTATATGCACTGGCTGAAGTTGAACTGAGAAATAATAATTTAATTGCATATGCATGAGGCGTTCAATTTCAAAAAGTAACGCTTGATGTTTCTTATGGTCAAACTGAAAAGTCAAATAGAAAAGGATGGGAAAATTGGTTTCTAATACTTTTATTAGTCTTTATAGTTGTAAAATTATCATTAAAATTTTTTATTTGTTATAAAATAATAATTATATCACTATATAATAATAATTTTTTTAAAAAATAACTAAATTTTTTTTAAAATTTTTGTTAAAATAAAATATATTTACGTAAAATATATTAATTAAATAAATAATATGATCATTTTATATATGAAAATATTGATAATATAAATATTTATTAATACATTATAAAATTTATTGTAATGTATTATATATATACATTTATTTATTTAAATTATAATATAATCGTAAATGTTTATTATAAATATGTTGTGACATAAATATAATTATAAATTGGTATTTTATTAATAAATTAATATTTGTTTATGCTTTATTTTTATTTTTTAATAAATTAAGATTTTTAAGGGTATTTTTGAAAATTGAAACTAGGATAAATGAGGATTTGGGACTAAATTGACATTTATCTAATAGAAAATAATGATTGATGGTACCTTCAAATATAATTGATCAATTATATTAAAATATTCAAATTTATATTAAAATATCTTCTAACTTACTCCTCTTTAATTAGAATCCTTGTATGATGACAGGCTTATGTTGAGTTTGGCTAAGCACCTCTTTTATAGTAAAAATTTTCATAACTTAAATACCTTTTCTCCTCCCCACTTCTATGCATTATTAAAGTGGTTTTAAAAAATTTTCCACTAATCATCAAATATGAAAAAAAAAAATTTTACCATTAATTCTTAAATAAAAGTAGGAAATAATTATTATTCTATTTTAATATAATATTTGTCATTAGCATGTAGGCCATATAATAGAAAACAATTCTTACATAAGCGGTTGATTAAGAATGTTTATATATGGTTAATGCCAAATTATATAATCAATTAATCACTAGAATTTTGGATCAAGCATTTCATATACATTCAACCACCAATCTCTTCCCCGCCACTCTTCAATTTTCACTCCTCACTCTCACGAATCACCGGTCGAAAAGGACCGTCAAAGCGATTTGTTAGAGATATTTATACAATATCTCTTCTTGATTCTATTTAATAACAAAGAAAATCAAATCACAGCATAAATAGCTAGCGAACTGAAAATTAAATTAGTCATTTGGAAAAAACAACCTATCGTTTTCGTCCCGTTTTATTTAACCATCAATAATCTTTTACATTGTAACTTACGACTCAAACAAAATCACGTCTAGAGCTTAATTAACTATGTTAATTAATTAATTGATTAATAAAATCTCTTCTCTTGTTATCTAATCAAAGCCAAACAACTCAAATCCATACGATACCAGATCAATTAATTAGATTAATTCCACCAATTATACTCAATAATTATGAGTCGGTCATGATGATGACTTGATAAATATTATATTATCATCATTTTAAATGCATGTATTAATATTATATTCAGGGAAAGATTAAAAAAATTCTACTGTCACGTTTTTTTTCAACTTCATTTTTTTAGTTTATTTTATAAATGTATGTAAGAAAAATGCATAAATATTCCTAAAAAAGTGAACTTAAATAGTAATAAAATGTGGGTAAGAATAAAATGTGGGTAAGAATGTATTTTCATTATTTAAAAATATGACCTGATTTTTTCTTAGTTCCATTTATTTTCATCAATTGATCATTCAGGGATATTTAAATAAAAGTACATAAAAAAAAAGTCACTTCTCTATTAATTCAACGGATAAACGTATTATTAGAATATTTGTTGAACGCTTTACGGAATAGTAACCTCATTATAAGGTTATTTTGATAGAATAAGAAAAAAAGATGACATCAGCCGGCAGAGGCATTTTCGCAAACAATATATAGTATGAAGTGGTTGAGAAGGAATGCAGGTGGGATTTGGTTGTTATATGGAGAAGAAGGCAAAAAAGATGAAGATGGACGGTGGAGGCGACATAAGGGTGGAAGACTATTATGGTAATGAGGGAGGTCAAAATTAGGGTTTTATTTTCAAGAGTTTTTTTAAACGGTTACTCAAATGGTAGTGTTGAAGGTAATATTACGTAGAGCATGCAATAAACAACCTGATGTCAGGAATAAAATGTATTGTACGAATATTCAAATTGATGAGTTGTGCACGGGGTATCTCAATTACAGAGCTGAGGTAATGAAAATGAGAAGAACCAAACCTGCATGGATGCACTGAGACACATGTAATCTCAATCAATTAGAGTTCACCGAGCCACATGTAATGCATGCATGCACGTCTAAGGTGCTTTTCACCAAAAGGAAACAAAAGTTGGGGATGTATTTCGAATGGCTAATATTAACATTAATCAACACGCGTCATTAATTGATGACTTTAACTAACATAATTTAAACATTACGCTTGGGGTCGTAGCCAGCTAATACTAACATTAATCAACGCACATGTTTGTGACATTGTGAAAATCTCATAAACTTATTATGATGAAGATTACGACAGTGTTAATCTTTAAATTCCTAAATTCCTATAAATAGAATAGTGCGTATATGTTTAAAGATATGGTTGTTAGTCACTTAGTCACTCACACAAGTAATTTTATGCCCATTAATAAAATATTAGGTATACCTAATTATTGATTTTACTATTATCCAATTGAATTATTTCACATCATATATCATATCAATTTAATGTCGAAGTTACAAAAATTTGCAATTAATAAATACAGTCTAATTCGTTATTGCACCAAATATAAATTAATTTATAATTAATTGGTACCAAATATAACATAAGTTTTTATTTAATTTATTCTAGTACAATCCATTCCAATTTAATTTAGTGGTGTAATACAATCCAGAAAATATTACTAAATGTGCCCTTAATTATAGTCAGAGGTTTAGAAATTACAATAACACATTTTGTATTCTTAGTGTACATGGCTTTGTAATCACATTGACTATTATAGAAATTTAAAGGTGGAGATTTTTGTGGAATTGAATGGTAAGAAATTGCATGTATTTAGACCTCTTTGGACCATTTATTATATTGACCATTTCTTGATTGCCACCCAAACACTTAATTTCCTTCCATATTTTTGTTTCATGGGGTTTGAATTTTATTTGAATTTGACACATTACCCACTAGCGAACGATATTTATTAACAATAAATTAAAAAAATATATAATTTAAACATATATATTGTTTATAAATTTTATTAATTTTTTATTATATAATTAAACATTTTATGTATATACAAATATATTTTTTGAAATTTATTAATATTTTTAAATAAATAAATTTATGGTGCATATATATAATATTTATTAAAATTAGTTAAATAATAATATTTGTTTTTTCTTCTCTTTTTAACATATAACTCATAAAAATAATATCTAAATATTATTATTTAACTAATAAAGAGAAGAGGAGAGAGTTGAAAAGAAAAGAGAGAATAGCTGTTGGTTTGAGCAACTCTTGGTTCATATTTATATTATGTATTGTTTATCAGGTATTGAAGTATTTGCTTTCAAGTTTGTTGTGGTATATTTTGATGGCATCTTAATTTATAGTAGTGATGAGGAGAGCCATTTAGTGCATTTGAGGGAGGTGTTTAAAGCACTTAGGGAGAATAAGTTATTTGTCAACTTGAAGAAGTGTAATTTTATGCAGCGTAATTTGATATTTTTGGGGTTTGTAGTTGGTGCTGGCGGCATTACAGTTGATGAGTCTAAGGTTAAGGCCATTTGAGATTGACTTACACCAAAGACTGTCAGTGAAGTGAGGAGTTTTCATGGATTAGCGATATTTTATCGTTGATTTATTTGTAATTTTAGCACCATCGCAACACATATTACTGAGTGCATGAAGAAGGAAAAATTTAGTTGGGGTAATGAACAAAATAAAAGTTTTATCATCTTGAAGGAAAAACTCTGTACAGCTCTTGTATTGACACTAGCTAACTTTGACAAAGTATTTGAGGTGAAGTGTAATGCCTCAGGGATAGGTATTGGTGTTGTTCTCATTCAGGAGGGTAGACTTATAGAGTATTTCAGTGAAAAATTTTGTGATGCTAGATAGAAGTGGCCTACATATGACCAAGAATTTTATGCAATATTCAGAGCACTGATGCATTAGGAGCATTACTTGATTCAGAGAGAGTTTGTGCTATATAGTGATCACCAAGCATTGAAGTATATCAATAGTCAACATCATTTGAATAAAGAGCATACTAGGTGGGTGTCATTTATGTAGAAATTTACATTTATTGTGAAACACAATTCTGGGCAGCAGAATAAGATAGCTGATGCTTTGAGTGGACAAGCTACTTTGCTGGTAACATTGAGCAATGAAATAATTGGGTTTAAGGGAGTGAAAGAGCAGTATACAACTGATGAAGATTTTCACACAATTTGGGATCAATGTAACCACAATCAGCGAACAACAGATTTTCTTATTCATGACGGTTATTTGTTTAAAGCCAACAAGTTATGCATTCCTTGTTGTTCTTTACGGGAATAGTTAATATGAGAGTTACATGGTGGCGGGAGAAGAGAATCGCTTCGGTGGAAGAGAGATATTATTAGTCACAAATTAAATGAGGCGTAGGAAGAATTGTGCAAAAGTGCTATGATACTTGAAGATTGATTAGTGTATATATATATATATATATATATAAATTAGAAAGTAAATATATTTATTAGAAATGAATTATTTAATCATGGATGAATAAGTTTTAATTTCGAAAGAATTGAATTTTAGGGTGATATAAGTTTTATTGTGGGCAAAAGTATAATAAAAATAAATGAAAGATTAAATTGTTATTAAGAAATTCAATTCATTATGTCTTTGTCGGTTGAAGGATTAAATTGAAATAAAATAATAATAAAATAATGCAATTGAATGAAATGAGGCGGTGGTTATGTATATATATAAAGAATTCTGCTTTCATCAATTTGAAAGCTTCGGCAGAAATCAAAAACAAAGGAAGAAAGAAAAAGAAAGAAAGAAAGAAAGAAAGGAAAGAAAAAGGTTCGTTTTAAATTTGTATTTTGGATGATTAGCCTTCTGTTTTAATAATTATAAATGATTTCATATGATTTAATTGTAGAAATATAATTGTTAGTACATATATATATGCAGATGTTTACGTACATACATTTTTAGATAACTAAGTTTGAATTATTAAATAATTACGTGTTATTATTGTTAAATTGATACTAGGGAGTGATTAAGAGGGGAACGAACAGTCAGCAGAAGTGTAGAAATAATTGTTTAATATTCAGGTAGGTATTTATATGTATTTGGGCGATTTTAGCTTTAAAACTGAAAAGTATGGTGCTTTATTACATTAAATGTTTTGATAAATGTTTACGAAATTCCTGAATTATTACGTGTTGATCCAATTGATTTTTTTTCGAATCGGATTTGAAGAATAATTTTTATATGAATGTCATATTTATAAATGCAGTGAGAAAATTGTGTTAGCACGTGTTGTGATTTTATAAATGAATTATTTGTATGGATATGTTGTGAAGTAAATGGAAAAATGAAAACGTGATGGCCATGGTTGTTGTTATGATGTGGCATCGGTGTTTGGGGTGACTGTCCCTCGGAATAATGCCCGTAAAGTACGTTGGGGCGACGGTTCCTCAGAATAATGTCCGTAAAGTACGTTGGCCAGTTTTTGGGCCGGCGGTCCTTCGGAATAATGCCCGTAAAGTACGCAAGAGTAAAAATTAGTGAACATTATTTTAAATGATGAAATGAATATGTTTTTGTTATCTTTGTGAATACTAAAATTGAAATGTGGTTTTGGATTTCGTTAAGCTTACTGTTTGAAATCGAAAAGTGTTTTAAATATGCAAATTTGTTTATTGTAAAGTTCTTAAAATTACCTTTATGTATAAATATCTACTGGGCATTAGCTCACCCCTACTTTTCAGGTTCCTAGGCAATGCTGGAGATGTTGTATATAGAAGACAAGGATACTCTAGAACAAGAGTTTTATCACTTTGAAAACTATATGTAATTATAGATGTAGGAGCTTGTAGTGTGTGGCTTTGATGCACTTTTCTTTGTTTGTATTTGAATTTTAGAAACCCTAAAATGAGTTATGTTTTTTTTTTAGATAATGAAATGAAGCAGCTGGTGTTGAATATTATTAGGAGTGTTTAGAATAAAATCTTAAAGTTACAGGTTTATATATTTTGGCATACAATTATTATAGAGGAAATTCTGCCAAAATCTCCTTATAGAATTAAGGATGCTCCAAATTGGATTAAGAATATTAATTTTTTTTAGATGATTATATTTTGAAAGTTTAAAATTTTTTGTAGTACCCTAGTTCGGCGCCACTTTCGTAATGCCGAAATTGGGGTGTTACAAAGTTGGTATTAGAGCTTTAGGTTAAGATTCTGTAGACATTTCTTATGATTGTGAGACAATTTTGAAGATATTTTAGTTCGTTGTTACCTATACTTGACTAGTCTATGTGACTTTATAATTTTAATGTTATTTGGTTTTGTAGTATGAGGAGAACCAAATACGACAGGTGGACTTGTGTGAATAGAAATGAGCAATGCATATTAGGTGGTGTTCTCGTGAAGGATTTGCGAAGGATGTATACTAATAGGATGAACGAAAGGCTAGCAGGGACAATTTTATGTTATTCAGATACTGATCCAGGTCCACGCACTTCTGAAGACGTTAAGAATGAGGCATTAATAGGTCTAAAAGTCTATGGGAAGGGAGTGAATCAGAATAAACTCGTGACACGACGTTTATTCTATACTAGGAGATTTCTAAATACTTATAGGACTGAGAGACAGTGGGTGAAAAAGTTAAAAGGAAGTTTAGCAGGCGAAGTAAGTCCGAGAGGTGAGGAAAGCACGATGGGTGAGACTAGTGAACAGAAATCAGTAATACTAGATCATTTTCCTGTTAGAATGGAGGAACCTTTTGAGCCTGTTGTTATCGAAGATACTTATGCAAAGTGGTGGTGAGGTGGCATAGGAAAGATAAATTAGTTAATGACTAGCTTGTATGTATATAGTGGTTTTGTGTGTCGTGATATCGAGTAACTCGAGTTTTTGTTTTCTTTTAAGTACTCTTGTTGGTTTTGTTGTAAAGAATAATAAGCTTATATGTGTATAAAGTACTTTTGTTTTGTTTGTGTTATTAAGATTTATTCAATTTACATTGCTTTGCTTTGACTGTTATGACATGAAATATACTTTTTCAGTATGTCTGATAATAGAGAAACAGAGATGTCCTCTTTACAAAGTGGGGAAGAATTTGGTGAATTCCGCCAAACAAAACAGTAATGGAGGTTAGAACATGTCAGCATTGAGTGAATTTAAGAGACTCAATCCTCCAACTTTCAACGGAAGGTGTAGTCCGTTAATTGCTGAGGAGTGGGTGGAGCAAACTAACCGAATTTTGGATGCTATGCAAGCACCTATAGAGATTTGGGTTAAACTTGCAACATTTCAATTGGTTGAACAAGCAAATCATTGGTGGAATACTGTTAAGATTACAAAACAGGAGGAAGAATGGACATGGGATGCTTTCAAACAGGCCTTCAAGGGTAAATATTTTCCTGAGGTATTTCGAGATGCTATGTTAGATGAATTTATTCATCTAACTCAAAGGAATATGTCAGTGGCACAATATGAGGCTAAGTTTGAGTCATTGAGTCGGTTTGCTACTTCAATGATTTCGAAAGAGAAGGAAAAGACTAAGCGGTTTGTGAAAGGATTAAAGCCATCACTTCAACATGAACTTATAGTGTTGAACCTTCAAAGCTATTCAAAAGTGGTTGAACGAGCTTTAATGATAGAACAAGATGAGGAAGAGATTAAGCAAACAGTGGAATCAAAGAAGAGAAGTTCTGAATAGAAACTTCCTAGGTAGGGAGAAAAGAGACAGATGAAAACTCAGTTTCCTATCTGTGATAGCCAGAGTTTTCGCAAGGTACTAGGTGTATGTTTTGAGTGTGGGCAACAAGGTCATCATCGAAATACGTGTCCTTGTCTAAGGCAAACACAGAGCCAAACAACCAGAACTGTCTAGGGAAGCACCCAAGATGACCAGAGGTTTCGTGTACTTTCAGGTGTATGTTTTGAATGTGGAGAACATGGCCATTATCGAAATCAGTGTCCACATCTGATGCAGGCATCGAATCAAATGACTAATTCTCGTCAACAGAATGCTCAGTCAGTAGCACAACAGACTCAGTAGAGTAGACAGCCACAACAAAGGAATACTGAGCAGTCATCTCAAGGACCTCAAGTATCACAAGGGCGAGGAAGACCTAAAGTTCAGGGTAGAGCCTATGCTATCATCCAAGATGTGGATCAACCAGATCACACTGTAGTAGAAGGTATTTTTCTTCTATTCAATATTTGGGCTAGAATATTATTTGATTCTGGTGCTACACATTCCTTTATTTCAACAAAACTTGTATCTTCCTTGGGTTTGGAAACTGAACCTTTAGAATATGAGTTATCTGTTGAGACGCCTGTTGGAGGTGGGATGAATCTAGATAGGATGTGTCACAATTGTGAAATTGTGTAGGTGATTGTAAAGTCACATTTGGGTTAGTTGTGATGAAAATGGTGTATTATGATGTAATATTAGGTATGGATTGGTTGTCATCTTTACATGCCATTATAGATTGTCAAAGAAAAAGGGTAACTATTAATCTCCCTAGTGGTGAAAGATTTCATATTTTTGGGAGAGAGGGAATAAGCATCATTGTACCTATATTGGGTATAATGAACATAAAGACTACTTAGGATGGGTAGCGAGTGTGATGAGTTATGATGTTACTAATTTAGTTACCCCAACTGTCTCAGTAATTGATGAGTTTTAAGATATATTTCCTGATGATTTACCCGGATTACCCCCTAAGAGAGAAGTAAATTTTACTATTGAGACGTATCCTGGTACGACTCCCATTTCAATAACCCCTCATAGGATGGCACCAGCTGAACTACAGGAGTTAAAGACTCAATTGCAGGAGTTACAAGATAAAGGATTTATCCGACCCAGTACTTCTCCTTGGGGAGCCCTAGTTCTATTTGCTAAGAAGAAGGACGAGAGTTTAAGATTGTGTGTGGATTACAGACAATTAAACCGGGTAACAGTGAAGAACAAGTATCCTTTGCCCAAAATTGATGATTTATTTGATCAACTACGGGGTTCTAGATACTTTTCGAAGATTAATTTGAGGTCTGGCTATCACTAGTTGAGAGTTAAAGACAAAGACATCCCAAAGACGGCTTTTCGTACTAGATATGGACATTTTGAGTTTGTAGTGATGCCATTTGGTTTGACAAATGCTCCTGCAGCATTTATAGATTTGATGCATAGAATTTTTCACCCTTACCTTGATCAGTTTGTAGTGGTGTTTGTTGACGATATTTTAATATATTCTAAGTCAGAGGAAGAGCATGAACAACATTTGCGTGTTGCTTTGCAAGTGTTGAGGGATCATTTATATGCGAAATGGAGTAAATGTGGATTCTGGATGACTGAAGTTAAATTTCTTGGACATGTGGTCTCTAAAGAAGGTATTTCTGTGGATCCGCTAAAGTGGAGGCAATGCTTAACTGGAATAGACCTAAGAATGTGTCAGAGATTAGAAGTTTCCTGGCTTTAGCAGGATATTATCGTAGATTTGTGAAAGATTTCTCTCGAAAAGCAGTACCTTTAACTCAGCTGACTAGAAAAAGGGTGAAGTTTGAGTGGAACGATGAACGTGAGCAAGCCTTTATAGAGTTGAAAAATCATTTGACCTCAGCTCCAGTTTTAATTATTCCTGAACGAGGTGTAGGATATACAGTTTATTGCGATGCTTCACGTGTGGGTCTTGGCTGTGTTTTAATGCAATTAGGGAGAGTGGTGGCGTATGGTTCACGCCAATTGAAGGCCCATGAGCATAATTACCCTACACATGATTTAGAACTTGCTGCCATTGTATTTGCATTAAAGATATGGAGACATTATCTGTATGGTGAAAAATTTGAAGTATTTTCAGATCATAAAAGTCTTTGATACCTCTTTACTCAGAAGGATTTGAACTTGAGGCAGATAAGACGGATGGAGTACCTAGAAGATTATGATTTCACTTTGCAGTATCATCCAGGTAAGGCTAATGTGGTAGCAAATGCTTTGAGTAGGAAATCTCAGGGAATGTTAGCAAGATTTTCATGTCGTAGATGGAAGATGTGTAATGATTTGGAAGATTTTGATCTGAGGACCAATGAATCAGGAAGTCAACCTTTCTTATTTAACCTTGTAGCACAACCTACAATCCTTCAAAAGGTGATTACTGCTCAACGAAGTGATCCTGAAGTTAAATCAGTGCGAGCCAAGTTAGAGAGTGGTGAGGTGATAAAGGGGTGGTCTATAGATTCCTGTGGTGGTTTAAGGTTTGCTGGAAGACTTTTTGTACCATCAGATGGGTCTCTTAGAAAAGATGTGCTTAGTGAGGCTCATAAATCCAAATTTTTCATACATCCTGGTGGTACGAAAATGTATCAAAATTTGCGTAGATGTTTCTGGTGGAATGGGATGAAGAGAGATGTGGGAGAATTTGTGGCTAAGTGTTTGACATGCTAGCAAGTAAAAGCAGAACATCAGAGACCAGCAGGATTACTCCAGCCTCTTTCAGTGGCTGAGTGGAAATGGGAACACATAACTATGGATTTTGTGAGAGGGCTACCCAAAACCCGAAAGAATCATGAAAGTGTATGGGTAATTGTGGACAGATTAACAAAATCTGCTCACTTTTTATCTGTCAAATCTACTGATTCTCTGGAAACTCTGAGTAAACTATATGTGCAAGAGATAGTGAGATTACATGAGGTACCTTTATCAATTGTATCTGATAGAGATATGAGGTTTACATCGCAATTTTGGAGAAGTTTACAGAAAGCTATGGGCACGCAGTTGAATTTTAGTACAGCTTATCATCCTCAGACAGATGGTCAATCTGAGAGAATTATCTAGATAGTAGAAGATATGCTAAGATCTTGTGCTTTAGATTTTCAAGGCTCTTGGGCAGAACATTTACCTTTAGTTGAATTTTCTTACAATCATAGCTACCAATCAAGTTTGGAAATGGCTCCTTTTGAGGCATTGTATGGTAGACCGTGTCAATCTCCTACATGTTGGGTAGAGATTGGTGAAACTTTACTGGTAGGTCCTGAATTGGTAAAATAAACTACTGAGAAAGTAAAGATAATTAGACAACGACTTCTTGCAGCTCAAAGTCGCCAAAAGAGTTATACAGATCATAAAAGGAGACCATTAGAATTTGCAGTGGGTGATCATGTTTTCCTAAAGGTCAAGCCTCATACCGGAATAGCCAGGTTTGGAAAAACTGGGAAACTCGCTCCAAGGTTTATTGGTCTTTTTGAGATTTTGGAACGAGTTGGCCAAGTATCTTTACCTCCTCAGTTAGCACAAATTCACGATGTTTTTCATGTTTCAATGCTCAAGAAGTACCAGCCATATCCTTCACATGTATTGGAATGGAAAGACTTGACATTAAATAGGAATGTTTCTTATGAAGAGAAACCTATTCGAATCCTAGATCGTAAAGAACAAGTTCTCTGCAAAACGATTATTCGACTGGTGAAGGTTTTATGGCAACATCAAGGAGTTGAGGAAGCTACGTGGGAGCTTGACGACCGAATGCGATCCCAATATCAAGAGTTATTTCAATCTGGTATGTAAATTTCAAGGACGAAATTTTTTTAAGGTGGGGAGGATTGTGATACATGAAGATTGATTAGTGTGTATATATATATATATATATATAAATTAGAAAGTAAATATATTTATTAGAAATGAATTATTTAATCATGGATGAATAAGTTTTAATTTCGAAAGAATTGAATTTTAGAGTAATATAAGTTTTATTGTGGGCAAAAAGTATAATAAAAATAAATGAAGGATTAAATCGTTATTAAGAAATTCAATTCATTATGTCTTTGTCGGTTGAAGGATTAAATTGAAATAAAATAATAATAAAATAATGCAATTGAATGAAATGGGGCGGTGGTTATGTATATATATAAAGAATTTTGCTTTCATCAATTTGAAAGCTTCGGCAGAAAGCAAAAACAAAGGAAGAAAGAAAAAGAAAGAAAGAAAGAAAGAAAGGAAAAAAAAAAGGTTCGTTTTAAATTTGTATTTTGGATGATTAGCCTTCTATTTTAAGAATTATAAATGATTTCATATGATTTAATTGTAGAAATATAATTTTTAGTATATATATATGCAGATGTTTACGTACATACATTTTTAGATAACTAAGTTTGAATTATTAAATAATTACGTGTTATTATTGTTAAATTGATACTAGGGAGTGATTAAGAGGGGAACGAACAGTCAGCAGAAGTGTAGAAACAATCGTTTAATATTCAGGTAGGTATTTATATGTATTTGAGAGATTTTAGCTTTAAAACTGAAAAGTATGGTGCTTTATTACATTAAATGTTTTGATAAATATTTACGAAATTTCTGAATTATTACGTGTTGATCCAATTGATTGTTTTTCGAATCGGATTTGAAGAATAATTTTTATATGAATGTCATATTTATAAATACAGTGAGAAAATTGTGTCAGCACGTGTTGTGATTTTATAAATAAATTATTTGTATGGATATGTTGTGAAATAAATGGAAAAATGAAAACGTGATGGCCATGGTTATTGTTATGATGTGGCACCGGTGTTTGGGGCGACAGTCCCTCGGAATAATGTCCGTAAAGTACGTTGGCTAGTTTTTGCGGCGGCGGTCCTTCGGAATAATGCCTGTAAAGTACGCAAAAGTAAAATTTAGTGAACATTATTTTAATTGATGAAATGAATATGTTTTTGTTATCTTTGTGAATACTAAAATTGAAATGTTATTTTGGATTTCGTTAAGCTTTCGAAATCGAATAGTGTTTTAAATATGCAAATTTGTTTATTGTAAAGTTCTTAAAATTACCTTTATGTATAAATATCTACTGGGCATTAGCTCACCCCTACTTTTCAGGTTCCTAGGCAATGTTGGAGATGTTGTATATAGAAGACAAGGATACTCCAGAACAAGAGTTTTACCACTTTGAAAACTATATGTAATTATAGATGCAGGAGCTTGTAGTGTGTGGCTTTGAATTATAGATGCAAGAGCTTGTAGTGTGTGGCTTTGATGCACTTTTCTTAGTTTTTATTTGAATTTTAGAAACCCTAAAATGAGTTATGCTTTTTTTTTTTTAGATAATGAAATGAAGCAGTTGGTGTTGAATATTATTGGAAGTGTTTAGAATAAAATCTTAAAATTGCAGGTTTATATATTTTGGCATACAATTATTATAGAGGAAATTCTGCCAAAATCTCCTTATAGAATTAAGGATGCTCCAAATTGGATTAAGAATATTAATATTTTTTAGATGATTATATTTTGAAAGTTTAAAATTTTTCGTAGTACCCTAGTTCGGCGCTACTTTCGTAATGCCAAAATTAGGGTGTTACAAGTGCCATGTGTGCCAAGTTGCTAAGGGACAGGTTTAGAACACTGAATTATATATGTCGTTGCGTGTGCCTCAAAATATTTGGGAGGATGTGTCGATGGACTTTGTGCTAAGATTACCGCGTACCCAACGAGATAATGATTCTACCCTTATTGTTGTAATCGTTTTTCAAAGATAGCACATTTTATAGCTTGTAAAAAAACTGGTGATGCAACTTATGTGGCGGGATTATACTTTAAAGAAGTGGTTCGTTTATATGATATTTCTAAGTCTATTACTTCAGATAGGGATGTTAAGTTTCTTAGTCATTTTTGGAAAATTTTATAGGGAATGTTTGATACGAAATTGCAATATAGTAGTGTTTTTCACCCTCAAACTGATGAGAAAATAAAGATGGTGAATTTAATATTAGGAAATATGTTGCATTGTATTTGTGGGGAAAAGCCTAAACAATAGGATGTAGTGTTGCCTTAGGTAGAATCTGCTTATAATAGTATGATGAATCATTCAACTGACAAAACTCAATTTGAGGTGGTTTATTTGTAGCCACCCCGACATGCATTAGACTTGGTGACTTTACCAACTTTGCCAAGGGTTAGCAAGATTGCAGAAAATATGGCAGAGAAAGTACAAAAAATACATGAAGAGGTTTGTGCTAGCTTAGAAGCTACCAACGAGAAATACAAATAAGATGCAGATCAACATGGATGACAAAAGGTATTCCAAGAAGGCGATCTGGTAATGGCTTACTTGAGCAAAAATTGATTTCTTGGGATTCGAAACAAGCTGCAAAACAGAAAGTATGGTCCATTTTGAGTTGCAAGGAAGATTAATGATAATGCTTATGTGTTATACTTACCGAATGAGTGGAATATCTCAAACACTTTTAATGTAGCAGACTTGTATGAATATCATGAAGATGAAGTGTTATATCCAGTGAACTTGAGAATAAGTTAACTTCTAAGTGGCGGGGAGCTGATGTAGGACAAAATTAGTCTTTTATTATTATTTACTATGTTATTTTTAATTTCTTAGTTTCTTTTGTTTGGTAGGAGTTTGTTTTCCTTATTAGGGTAGGCTTCGATTTTTTCTATTATCAATAGGGAGCCTTTAATATTGTTTAGTTATCTTTTATTCAATAAAATTTTATTCAGAAACTTATGAAACTTTTGTTTCGTTTTATCTTCGCGTTTCTGCTTCGTCAGTTACTTTTCAAAGATAAAGGAAATTTTTAAAAAAGTTACTTTACACTTTATAATACAAAAAGTAGATTTCATAATTTTTTACAAAAATACCCATACCAATTAAACACCTAATCCATCTCTTGTTTGTAGAAAGAAAATTAGTAATGTATGACTAAATTAAGAGACTCTCTCTCTCTCTTATTTGTATTTATATACATTACACCAAACCTAACAAAAAAATTCTTTTACAAATTCAATTTTTTGGGAACAATACAACAGAATTAGTAATCTAGAAATAAACTAAGAGCAATATTAGTCTTTTTCTATGAAATTTACCAAATACCCCCTATCATTAAGACTCAATTCAGTGGAAATGACTTTTTTCTAAGTCTATTTGCCTTTGATTTCGAAATTGTAGTAGAAAAATTCTAACATTTCAAACTTAGATTTGATAGAATGATATTGAACAATATTGACTTATAGTATAATAATAATAAAATAAAATTTTAACTGTAAAATAAAGAAATTTAATATGTACTTATTAAAATTTAAGAAAATGGTAGATACACTCTAAACTTTAGGATAATTAAATATCTTTAAAATTTGACAAAATAAATAGATATCCATATAATCGAACGAATAAAAATTATACATCTATATTTTAATTAGATTTGATATTATCATTTTTATTCTCATATTTTGATGAAATAACAAATTTAAAAATATAATTTTAATAATTTAGTCCCCACTATCTAAGGATGGCATATGAATGTGCATGCTCATATGGAAATGTCTCGGTAATGCTTGCTCGATTTTCTCTTTGTGGTTTGTCATGAAAATGATGCATTCTTTACAATACCATGACCATAAATAATCAATAAAATTAAGTAGTCTAGAGAGTGTCATCTTGTTGTTATCTCCCTAATATTAATATCCTCTATCACAATCGTAGATCGACTTAGCCTAGAAAGCGACAGAAACCAAAGGTCTGAGTTCAGTTTAAAAGTTGTTAAATCCAAGCCATAGATGTCGAATGTCAAATAATTAGTCATAGCTATAATCAAGCTAACTTGCCTATTCCTAGAGGACTATATAACGAGTATCCCTATTTCAAGTTCTTCTGTAGTATCGTTCTCGTCAAGATCATTAATATATTCAAATAATTTGGTTCTAGTGGGTAGTTTAGGTTATATTAATATTGCAATAGTTTGTATTCTAAACCTATCTATTGGCATGTTGATTACAACTCTTGACTTCAATTCAATACAATCAAGCATCACAAATCATATTTTCTCCACAAATATTAACATGGTATAGGCTCTTCTAAATTCCTTTTGCACTGGTTCATTGTTACGTAGTTGATTTATTTTACATATTATATGCTATCAATTTACTGTCATGTCACAAAAATTTGGAAATAGAAATATTTTCTTCATTGGTGGGTAATGTGTCAAATTCAAATAAAAATCAAACCAAAAAAAAAACGTGGAAAGAAAAATGTTTATTACGATTCAAATAACATTGTCAATTGTCCCACATTGCTATCTCTTTAGGCTGTCATCTTTATTATATATGGATTGGGCACCCTCTTCCCTTGAGCTAGTTTTAGATTGAGTTCTACCCAAGCCCATTTCTAATATGGTATCAAAGCCAGCTTCTAGGCAATTGTGAAATTCTGTTCTTCTAACCTCTCTTACATCTGATACATGCTTCACGTGAGAGAGGGTGTCAATTGTCCCACATTGCTATCTCTCTAAGCTGTTATCATTTCTGCTGGGCCTTTATCCTTTTTTTAGGTTCAGTAGGATTCTTATTGGTTGGAATTTCTAGTTATCTTGATAGGAATTTGATATTTTATTTCCATCTGACCAAATTAATTTTTTCCCACAAGGGATTGTGATGTCTTTCTATAGGATCGCGGGTCTCTTTATTAGTTCCTATTTGGGGTGCACAATTACATGGAATGTGGGTAGCGGTTATGATCGATTTGATAGAAAAGAAGGAATAGTGTGTATTTTTGGTTGGCGATTTCCTGGAAAAAATCGCCGCATCTTTCCACGATTCCTTATGAAAGATATTCAGTCCATCAGAATATAAGTTAAAGAGGGTATTTATCAACGTATTTATTACATAATGAAAATCTCTTAAATTTATAGTGATGAAGACTACCTACGATGTTCATTAATTGACGACTTTAATTAATAGTAATATCTTTAAATTTTTGTAAAATATACCAAGTAGGATGCTAACAGACGTAAGTTAATTGCTTAATTTCAACATATCGCATATATAAAATAAATTTTGTTTCTTTGTAACCCAACACTACTTACCCATCCGTATTGACCAATAAATATAAAAATTATTATAAATAGCTTTGTTTGTTGAAATAATTCTACCGATAATTCTTTTGGGCGTATATTTAATTTATTTTTAGATTAAATTATCATTTTAATCCAAGATGATGATCAGCAGAACTCTAATCGCCACTCGGCAAATTATCATCCTACCCTTTGGGGGGATCATTTTCTTGCATATGCGAACGACTCCATGGTAATTTAATGAATTACCATGCATGCTTCTTTAATCAGATGATCAGTATTTAATTAATATATATGAATATTTCTGTAAGAAACAGTTGATGAGCCACATTCTTCCAACCTTCTATATATTTAAATTTTGGTGCTAGTACTGCATGTTTAATTGATTTTGACATGTGATCCTTTGTTTTGCAGACAATTGATCCTGCAACAAGGGAAGAGTACGAAGAACTAAAACAAGAAATAAGGAGACTGATAACTCCTAATATAGATCAACTGGTCAAGAAATTGCACCTTATTGATACAGTACAACGCTTGGGTGTGGCTTATCTCTTTGCAAAGGAGATTGAAGATGAATTGGAGAAAATACATAATCTCCTTTATATTGAGAGTGATGATGATCATGATCTCTACACTGTTTCTCTTGCCTTTCGACTACTGAGACAGCAGGGAATTAAGATTTCATGTGGTAAGTAATTAAATTTAACTATGTTAATTGAAAAATCCTCGTGCAAATTTTTTATTAATTAAATTAATTTCTCTGAATTAATTAATTATATGCAATCAGGTGTATTTGAAAAGTTCAAAGATGAGGAAAGTAAATTCAAGGCAACGTTGATAAGTGATGTTCAAGGCTTGTTAAGCTTGTATGAGGCAGCACATCTAGCCATTCCTGGAGAAGATATTTTGGATGAAGCCATTACTTTCGCTACTACTCATCTTAAGTCAGCAGTACCACATGTATGCTTTAATCTTGTAGAACAAATAAATCATGCTCTCCATCGTCCTCTTCGCAAAACCTTACCAAGGTTAGATACATTGTACTTTTTGTCTATCTATCCGAGAGATGACTCGTACAATAAAACTTTATTGAAGTTTGCAAAGTTGGACTTCAACATATTACAAGCAACACATCGGAAGGAACTAAGTACCGCTACAAGGTTAGTTCGTTTAATTTTATATATTAATGAATTTCCTCAATTGATTTATTTATGAATATGGTTCTATTACTTAAGAATGTTTTAATATGAAGTTTAATTGAATTTCAGGTGGTGGAAAGTTTTAGACTTCACTAATAAGGTGCCTTATGCAAAAGACAGATTAGTGGAGCTATATTTTTGGATATTAGGAGTTTACTTTGAGCCGAAGTATGCATTGGCTAGAAAAATTATGATTAAAGTAATTTATATGGCATCTATCATAGATGATACATATGATTCCTATGGTAGTTTTGAAGAGCTCAAACTCTTTACTGAAGCTACCGAAAGGTAACTGTACATAATATATATAATTTTGTTTAAATTAGTTATTTAATTTTTAGTATGATTATTTGGTAACTTTCAGATGGGACATTGGCACTATAGATATACTTCCAGAATATATGAAGATAATTTATAAGACACTCTTAGATATTTATGACGAAATTGAGGAAGAATTGGCCAAGCAAGGAAGATCATATCGCCTTCATTATATGAAAGAGAAGGTAGGCAATTAATTTCTAGCTTCACGATTTCTATATATTCATAAATTAATATTTTTTTTCTCTTAATTTCTTTTGTTCGATGATATATATATCCAGCTGCAAGAACTAGTTTCGATGTACTTTGTAGAAGCCAAGTGGTTCAATGAAGGTTATGTTCCAACAATTGATGAATATATGGAGGTTGCACTTATAAGTTGTGGCTACTTAATGCTGGCAACAATTTCCTTCCTTGGCATGGGTGATGTTGCCACTAAGGAGAGTTTTGAATGGATATCTAGTAACCCTAAGATTGTGAGAGCATCATCTGTTATTAACAGGCTCATGGATGACATAGTTTCTCATAAGGTAAGTACCATATATGCACACTTAATTAACTTTATTAGTTAATTGATCCTAGCTACATATATAATTAATTAATTCCATGTATATGTATATATATATATATAGTTTGAGCAAAGCAGAGGACATGTTGCCTCCGGTATTGAATGCTACACGAAGCAGCATGGTGTTTCTGAGGAAGATGTAGTTAATGTGTTTCGTAAGGAAGTTGAAAATGCATGGAAAGATATGAACCAAGAGTTGCTCAAACCAACAGCTTTCCCTATGCCTTTGATGGAACGAGTTCTAAATTTAGCACGTGTGATTGATTATTTATACAAGGATAGTGATAGCTACACCAATGCTCATTTGGTTAAAGACCAAGTTGCCTCATTGTTGAGAGATCCTCTTCCTCTTTGAAAAGCTAGCATACGTTTCGATCTGTTGATCATGATCATCACACTTAATTTAAGTATATGTGTACTGGGTTTGGAATAATGCATTGGATTAGATTTAATGTTTTAATAACCTCCTCTATGAAATAAATAAAGCATTTAATTTTTGTCAATGCTTTAGAAATTAGAATAGTTCATTTTGTAGTGTTACTATACACTACTTTATAATCACATTCACTATTATACAAATTTAAAGATAGAGACTTTTTTGGAATTGAATCATAACAAATTAACAAATTTAATGACTTTATACTGATTAATAAAATATCGGGAGAATGAAGGATACCCTCTTCGCGTTTGATTTAATTATCCAAATCTCCCCATTTTTTTCAAATTATCTTTTTAAGGATAAATTTGTTTTTAAAATAAAAAAATTATATTAATAAAATATAGTAATTGAATAGTTAATTTATTTCTAAAAATTATAAGTAAAATTATCTTTTAATAAATAAAATTTATTTTTAATATTATTAAAAAATTATAAAGAAAATTTATTTCTTAATATTTTATAATAAAATTAAAAAAATAAAATATTCTACCAAATCCCAAATCCCTAATCCTAATCCCATCTTCACTTCCCTTATCCATTGTAGTGCAAATAGAAAAATTTCTTCTTCTTCTTCCTACATAAAGTGGTCTTCTTCTTCTTTCACATCTAATTCTTTGGTGGCTGCATTTCATGATTTAGAACACTCATAATACATAATACATTAAATGTCACTTAAAAGAAAAAATAATTATGATTAGAGGTATAATTAACAAATATTTAAAAATTTAAATTAATTCAGATAGAATACATTTTTATTAAATTGATTATGTGTTCTTCTATTGTGACTAGAGATATAATTAATGTGTATATTAATTGTGATTAGATAGAGAATTAATAAATATTTTTAATAACTATTTTCATTTTTAATTAATTTATATACATGTATAAAATCCTAATTTATTCTGTACTTATTCTCAATGATTCAACATGAATAGGCTCTGATACCACTTGTTAGAAATAATTATCTATGGTGAAAACCATCACCCAATACATAGAATCGTTTATGTCAGATCATCAAGAATAAATTAACATAAAAACGGAAGCGTACCTGAATCCATAGTCTGAAATTGTTCTCTAGAATCCTGTGGTTGGCCTTCCAGATTAACACGTTCAGCTTGAGAGCCCTTTATTTTTCTCTAAGTATTTTTTTATGATGGGATATTAGGAAAATAACATTACGTGTAATCTGAGGACCATGACCACTTTATATATAAGATAACTTTCCAATTATCATAAGGTATTCCTATTTATATTTAACCTATTTATGATTTTATTGTATAAGCTTTCATTTGCTCATTGTTTCCAAGAGAAAAAAGTAAAGAAGCCTCGAACTAGTAAAAAAATAATGTATCAACACAGTACTAACATCTTACGCATAAGGGTCCAACATTACAGCTCCGCATTGCCAATATTATGTTTAGAAGGGCCCAACACTGTAGCTTCGCACTACAAAAACTATGCCTAGATGGGCCAAACACTGCAACTCCGTGGTGTTAACGTTATGCCTAAAATGGCCAACACTGTTGTTCCTAGCTGACAAAACTATGCCGAAATGATGTTATTGTATAACCTTTCATTCAGTCATTGTTTCCAAGAGAAAAAAGTAAAGAAGCCTTGCACTATTAGAAAAATAATACTGTAGCTCTGTGCTGCCAAAGCTATACTTGAATAGATCAAATACTGTAGCTCTACACTGCAAAAACTATACCCATAAGGGCTTAACAATGTAGCTCTGTACTGCTAAAAGTATGCCAAAATAGACCAAATATTAGAGCTCCGCACTACCAAAACTATAAATTCCAGAATGACAAACACTTGTACCTCTGCGGTATCGACATTTTGCCCAGAAAAGCTAAACACTGCAGCTCCATGCTGTTAAAACTATGCCTAGAAAGACCCAACACTTCAGCTCTACATTGCCAAAACTAAGCCTAATTTGCTAAACACTATAACTCTGCATTGCAAACTATTATGTCCAAAAGGGCCCAACATTACAGCTCTGTGTTACCGAAAGTTTTCCCAAATATGACCAAACACTTCAACTCCATGTTGCCAAAACTATAAAGTCTAAATGGACAAACACTTGTACCTTTGTGGTATTGGTATCTTCCCTAGTAAGGTCAAACACTATAGTTTCAAGCTACCAAAACTATGCCCAAAAAGACCCGACACTACAGCTCCGCGTTACCAAAACTATGCCCAGATAGACCAAACACTGTAACTTTGAGCTACCAACACTATGTCTAAAAGGGCTCAACACTGCAACTTTGTGTTGCCAAAACTATGCCTAAATGGGCCAAACACTGCGGCTTTTCATTGCCAAAACTATGTCGAGAAGGGCTCGACACTGCAGCTTTAGGCTGCCAAAAGTATGCCTAAATAAATCCAACATTATAGTTTCACAGTGCCAAAATTATAAACTCCAAAAAGACAAATACTTGTACCACTGCAGTACTAACATCTTACTAAGAAAGACCGAATAATATAGCTCCGCACTACTAAAACTATAAAGTCTAGAAGGACAAACACTTGTACCTTCATGGTACTAACATCTTGCCCAGAAGGGTTGAACACTATACCTCTATGCTGCCAAAACTATAAAGTCCAAAAGTATAAACACTTGTATCTCCATGGTACCGATATCTTGTTTAGAAGAACCGAACACTCTGGCTTTACGGTACCAAAAGTATGCCCAAAAGGACGAAAGTCATACATCTCCAGAATGTTAAAATGTAAAGTCATGGGGATAAAAATAATATACATCTGTGGTACTGATGTGAAAGCTTAAAATGACCAAAGAATATTTCTTTGCTATACCAATTTAAAGGAACAAAAATTATATACTTGTGTAGCATCAACATCTTAACTAAGAGAAAACATTACAATGAAGTACTAAGATCTGGGTAAGAGAAATGCATAACAAAAACCAAAACAAAAACAACAACATAAAATAATGCCAACTCAGAAGCAAAATCAATCCTCACTAAAAATACCCAAATAGAAACACAACTTTCAAGTAATACCAATTGAAAGGAAAGATAGGAAAATAAAAAATTGAAAGACAAAAAGGTTTAGTACTTGAATCAAAGTGGATGAAAAGAGGAGAGTAGAAATCAAAACTTTCTAACCAAATGAAGTTTTTCTTTTACTTTATAAGAAAATGAAAATAAAGAAAATAGTAAAACTAAGAAGGCCAAGAGTCGCAGATAAACTATTTAAGAATTCAAACTGTACTCATCACATTATATTAAAACCTACCCTTTGTCATTCCTCAAATAATGAAATGTCTTTTATTTCATTTGAAATTCTTGTATAAAAGAGAGTAAGAGATCCTATAGAATTCGGTAAAAAATAATGAGTTTCTGGGCTTTTCATAGTTCAAAATAGTAATTACGTTACTTTCGAAATTGAGGAACTTACTGTTGGACTATATTTACAACATCCAAAATTAAGTCATTTTTTTATTTGCATGTTTGGCCTAATAAGATAGCTATCGAATTCATACTAAAGAATAAAGGTCCAAAAGATAAAAGGTAAATGTATAAATTTGTAAAACTTCAATCAATATTTCTTATTTAGGTTAAACTTAATGAAACATTTTATTAAAGAAGTCATATTTCATCTAAATTATAAGCAAGCCACAATACTAAATTATCTTCAATTAGAATTCTACTAAATTCTAGATTATCTCCAATGAGAATCTTATTAGGACTAATCTTTCAAATAACCTAACGAATCTATAAGTATATAAAGAAAAGAAATAAGAGAAAAAGTGGGTCTTTTCCCACATACAAATAAATTTACTAGTTCATACCATGTGATAAAATTTGATATCAACTTTTAATTATATATTTTACTATTATGCAGTTGAATTATTTCACATCATATATCATATCAAATTAATGTCCATGTTACAAAAATTTGAAATTAGTAAAAATGGTTGTATATTAAAAAACAAAATGGATTATTCTAGTTTCACATATACCTAATGTGACTTATAAGAATTAATCCTTGATTTTGGGATTAAGGTATTTTAATATCTACTTGGAATGTCAAGAAGTAAGTATACCAGGCTTTTCGACTAGGATCACATTGAACATATGTGATTATGTGTGACTGTATTTATAAAATATTTTGGAATTATGTATTAATATGAAAGTATAATTTTTTACAATTACACGTTAATATATTTATTTAGGACGATGTGTTTTGTGTTGTTCATAAGTCATTAAGTGTTGGCATTAGCATGAACATATGCATCTTTTTAGTATATTTATTTATACATTTAATTTTGTATATGAAAAACTAGTATGTTTACTGAATAAATACTCATTATAGCTTATTGTGATTCCCAGATAAATGATGGCAAGCATGTAGCAGATTTGGCGAAGTTTCTATTGTATCTTGGTTCCCTATGTCTAAAAATAATGGCTCAGATTTATTTTTAGTTTAATAAACATCATGATTTGAGACTAGACATTAAAGACTATAGGAGTAGATTTTTGTATTAATAAAATTTAAATATTGATAATTTTTCTTAGTAAAGTACATCTCTTGATATGTTATGTGAATGATAGATCACTTTTCGACTCTCGTAGGTTAAGGTGTGACAATTTGGTATCATAGCAAAGGTTTATGATTCTGTAGACATTTGGCTATAGTAGTCAACAGAACCAAGCAGAATGCCAAATCCTTAAGGTTTTGTATGTTTATATTTTTGTGTATATACCTAGTATATATCATTAATCATTGTTTGAGTTAGACTAGTGATTTGGCAGAAAACTCAAGAACCACAAATGTTTCAAATGCAAATGCTAAAAATATGGACAGAGATCAAGATACACCAGCAACTCAGAATGTAGGAGTGAGCCAAGTTGACTATAATACCATTATTCAAAATTTCATGCAAGGCATTACAAATGCCATGGAGAAATGCTTTAGCTCTTTTTTATTCGCGTTTTATGCATTCATTTGTGTCGTATGCATTTACTAAAAGATTAAGGATTGCACCTTATTTGTTGGATGATGATTTATGTGTGGCAACCCTTTTAGGGTGTTTATTGCATGCTAGAGAAGTGTTGAGATCATCTAAGATTGAGATGGGTGAAAGGACTTTAATAGCAAACTTAATACTTCTACTTATGCATGACCTTGATGTTATTTTGGGCATGGATTGGTTATCTACCTACCATATTAGTGTAAAATGCTATAAGAAGAAAGTCGTATTCCAATAACCCGGTGAGCCTGAATTCAAATTTGTGGGTATTAAAATTTAGCACGGCATTCCACCCGCAGTCAGATGGACAATCTAAAAGGATAATCCAAATTCTTAAAGATATGTTGCAAGCTTATGTGATAGATTTTAATGGCAATTAGGATAAACATTTGCCACTAGTAGAATTCGCATAGAATAATAGCTATCAATCTATAATTGGTATGTCTCCTTATAAAGCTCTTTACAGAAGAAAGTGTAGATCTCCAATGCATTGGGATGAAGAAGATGAAAGGAAATTTTGGAGATTGTCCAACAAACATGCGAGGTGATTGAAAATATAAGAGAAAGAATGAAAATGGCATAAAGTAGACAAAAGAGTTATACTGATAGTTTGGAATTTGTAATAGGTGATAAAGTATTCCTAAAGGTAGTTTCAATGAAAGGAGCCATAAGATTTAGAAAGAAAGGAAAATTGAGTCAAAGATTTATTGGCCCTTTTGAGATACTTTAAAGGGTAGGAGACATGGCTTATCGGCTTGCTCTTCCTCCATCATTATCTGGAGTTTATAATGCTTTTCATGTATCTATGTTACAGAAGTCCTAACATGGAGCATGTGATAAGATGCGAGCCACTCCATCTGAGAGATGATCTTACCTATGAAGAAATGTTTATTCAAGTGTTGGATCATAAAGAGCAAGTGCTGTAAACCAAGAAGATACCTTTTGTGAAAATCATATGGTGAAACCATTCCATGGTAAAGTCAAAATGAAAGCGAGAGGAAGAAATAAGAATGAAATATCTTTACCTCTTCAAGTGAAAAGTAAGCGAATTTCAAGGATGAAATTCTTTTAAGGTGAAGAGAAATTGTAAGATCCCTTATACGATATAAAATTTTATTTAATATGCATGTGTATTTTATGCTAGTACTTAAATATATTAATGAATTTTAGTATTGAGTTGTAGAATTTAGAAGAATTTTAGAAGTAATAGGAGAGTGAATATAGTTTTAAGTGTGAACGTATTTAGTAAAACTCAGCATGCAAAGTACTAAGATTTTAGAGTAAAAAAAAGATTATGTAAATTCAATAATCTAAGACCAATTTGAAGGAGTCAAAATACTAAAATAGATGGTCAAGCTTTGGTTAAGCATTAGGTATAACAATTGAACCAATGGCCTAGGACAATTGGTTTCATCTACTAAAATGAATGATTAAGATTTGGTTAAGTATTAGGTATAACAAAAATAATAGTATAGGATGATTGCTAAAATGGATGGCTGAGATTTGGTTAAGAGTTAGCTATAACAACCAAGTCAATGTTCTAGGATGGTTACTAAAATGGGTGATTGAATTATGGCTAAGTGTTAGTTATAACAACCAAATCAATGGCTTATAATGATTGGCTTCAACTTTAAATAGCTCTCCTTACTAAGTCTTATGCATTAAGTTAGTAGAGAAAACTTCCAAGAGGAGGAGATAAGAGCCTAAGGAGACTTAAAGTGTTTTGGAGAAGTTGGAAGGAATTAAAATAATTCAATAATCTCTTATTATCATTGTTATAAATTATAAATACATATTTTATGTAAAACTCTCAAGAAAAGATTTAAGATAATTAATTTAAGATTAACTATAGTCTATGAGCTTGAGTTTTGGTGATGGAAATAGTTAGAGATTTTATTGGAATAAGTAAATGTAATAAGAGAAACTTTTTAAAAAAATCTAGACATATGATAGCAGCTCAGTTCAAGAATTTTATAAATTTTTATATTGTATATTTTGAAACAGCTTTGATTGAGTAAAGTAGACATCTTAAGGGTCATGATAAATGCTTTTTCATCAAAAAATATTATGTTTTCTATTTACTAGAAGTTTTCATTTTTGCCCTGATATGTTGGAAAATACCTTTTCTACATAATGCATAAATGGTAAAATTTTTGGGATGGCCAAATAGTCTCTGAAAATTATGAAACTTTACATAACTATTTCTAACCATATCTATTATAATATATTAAATTTTCTTGGGCTAATTCTAGGCAATTGATTTATTATTAATTTTCAAAGTGAGCTATCTCACTAAACGTTGTGATTGGCAGAATCTGGAAAGTCTGAAATAGAAATTCTTTAAAATAGGAGTATATTTGATTCCGAAACATTTAGTAGTGCTACTATACATATGTCTATGTGATTTCTGAAAGTTTCATATCTATTAGTTAAATGGTTAATTTATTAAAAATTAGAGACCTACATATACTCAATAAATCCACTGAATTTCATGGCAAGTGACTAAGTTTAAGTATCACGTGCTTTTACTAATGTGATTTATGAGAATTAATCCTTGATTTTAGGATTAAGGTGTTTGAATATCTACTTGGAATGTCAAGAGGTAAGTATATTAGGCTTTTCGTCTGGGATCACAATGAACATATGTGATTGTGTGTGACTATGTTTACAAAAAGTTTTGAATTATGTATTAATGTGAAAGTATTAGCTTCTTATGATTATACGTCAGTATATTTATTTATGATTATGTGTTTTGTGTTGTCCATAAGTCATTGAGTGTTGGCATTAGCATGAACATATGCATAGGGCTTTTGAAAAACGAGAAAGTGAATTTGTATGAAAATTTATGAAAGATAAGATTTTTTAAGGGTATTTAAATTCATTACTTTCCTAACAAGAAATTATTAGTGTTTGTGGAGCCTTTTGATATATGTGGTCATTCATTCGAGTTCGATATATGTGATTTATGCTATGTGTTCCATATGACATGGAAGAGACCTTTGGGTACCCTTAGGTCTTATGAGTCTTTGCATTTATGCATCAACTAGTTTGTGCATGTGGAAGGATTTTTCAATGATCAAGGCGTGGGTACAGCTCTTACATACGGCCGTGAGTATTTTTTGTGTGTGAAATTTTGTACCCCCACTTGCTAATACCTCAGATACGGAAAGTCATCGACAAGTGACTCAAGCTCAATATGTAATATATGATATGTGATATATAAAGTCATACTAAGTAGTAGTTGAATGAAGATACTCCTAAATACGAATGAAAGTTTGAAAATAAATTTGTGATATTTACAAGTTTGAAAATAACTTTATAATATGCATTCTTGCAAACAAATATAGTTTGGTCATACTGCACATACCATAATACTCGTGTATTATATGTATACATTTATTTTTGTATATGAAAAACTAATATACTTACTGAGTAAATACTCATTATAGTTTATTGTGATTATCATATAATGATGGCAAGTGCATAGCAGATTTGGCTAAGCTTCTGTTGTATCTTGGTTCCCTATGTCTAAAAATAATGGATTGGATTTATTTTTAGTTTAATAAACATCATGGTTTGAGACTAGACATTAAAGATTATATGAGTAGAATTTTGTATTAATGAAATTTAAATATTGATAAATTTTTTAGTAAAGTACATCTTTTGACATGTTATGTGTATGATAGATCAATCTTCAACCCTTCATTTAAATCCAAACTAGTCTTCTAAGGTTGCAATATCACAACTCTTAGATCGTCTAGTGCGATTTAAGAGACCTAGTGAGCCTTATTCTCTGCAACTTAGAAAATGATGTGAAAACTCAATTTGAATCCAAAGGTCTCGCAATATTGAAGCCTACCAAGAGCAATTGGAGGCCTATCCATCGATTAACCAATCATAATTTGACACATGAATTGAGTAGATACCCTTTACAACATTATAGGCAACTCTATCAGGCCAGGATCTTAGGGGATATGGTAGTTACAAGGAGTTATGACAGAAATAATAGTGCCTAATAGGCCAAGTCTTCTACACGTAGAATGATACATTTAGCACCTATTGATGGCATACGACCAAAAGAACATGGTAATGGACAAGATATTGCTCATGCCAACATAATTCTTATTATGCAAATGATGCAAGATATACGTAAAGAAAGAAGGATAACCCTCCACTTCAACCAACAGTCGTATATCACAAGGAGGCTTCTGCGAATCAGCCCATGCCAGAATCTCATATACTTGTGACATATCAGAATCTCAAATATCTTTTGTCAAGCAATTTCTGCAAAGTCTCACTCCCTTTTTTCTTGGAAGGAAAAATGCAGAACCTGTACCTAGAAAGCTAAGAGGCTCTAAGATTCCTACTTTTTAATGAGAAGAAGTCCCAAGGAGCATATTACCCATTTCAGAGACGCACTAAAAGCATACTCCTAGAATGAGGAACTATGACTAAGGGAATTTTCTAAATTGCTGACTGGTCGAGTGTATTGCACGACCATTAGATATATGCATTTATGTCGAGACCTGGCTATGAAGGTCTGTCATAAATACTTTCAGAGTGAAGAGCCAGTGACATTGCTTCAACTTCATCCTACCAACCAACACTATAAATGAACCTCTTCTGGATTTCGTAAAACGCTTCTGGGGCTTTATGTTGGAATGCCTTGAACAGAAGGGAGGAAAGGATATCGTAAGAATATGTGTGAATAATATGTTGCCTGATTTTTTTAGTTCACTTGGAGAATCTAATCCTAGGTGTCTTCAATTAACTCATAGAGGATGCAAGAAGAACCTCTCTTTTAGTTAAACAACTTGTAATTAGGAAACCAAAGATAGAAACGCCTTACACGATGTATGTGAAAAAGAGATACTCCATGGAATCACCACACTCTATATCTGTGAGTTGTGTAGGATATTACCAAAGACGAAGAAAAAGAATAATAACAAATATATAGATAATAAAATCAAATATGTTATAAAACAACCAATTGAAGTAGTCAACTTTTTTATGCATCTGCAAGTTCCAATATTGTATACCAACTAATATTTGTGATTTGAATGTATATATTCAATGTTTTCAAGGATGCCCTTAGAAAGTGAATAAAGCATTGAAAAAATCAAAATGTGTGATATCTAAGTAGATACAAAAGAAGGATTGGTAGTGGTTGATGGTGTTCTATATCAAGGACAATAGAAGATGTTGGTATAGCAGCCTGACTTTTGGCCTATAGAAAAAGATCCTGTATAAGCCAAAAAAATAAAACTAGATCACGATTAGGTTATGTTTTTATACTTGCTGGTATTGACAATCTATTTATTCTAGTGTTAAAATTGGCTACCACTGACTGGCTATCTTTTTCATTTGGTGTCTTTCTTCCAATTCTTCCCCATTAAGCATTGAACCATCCCTATATCTCTTTTTGTCAAGAAGGAAAAAAAACAAAGAGAAGATAAGAAGAAAAAGACACATAATATATTCGTAATACAAACAAAAAAATTATAATGTCTTAATATATAATATATCTTTTAAATTATAAATTATACTTGAAATGCTAATGTGCAACCCAAGAGGGAGAGGGGGTGAATTTTTTCAACAAAACCACAATGTATCAATGTGCAAAAATAATGATAAAGGGAGTAACAAGAGCAAGCCCACAAGTTTATACTAGTTCAACACAATCTTGCCGATATCCAATTCTTGAAGTTCTCCTTGAACACTTCGATATGGACAAGCCTTGAATACCCAAAACTTCAAATCCACCAAGAATATTTTTCGTTCTTCTTCAAACCTTACAAGTAATTTCTCTTCCAAAACACTCAATTTCACTTAATCTCAAGTGAAAGGCCTACTTCTTTCAATAAATTTCAAGTAACACAAGAGAATAGCTCAACATTTTACACCTTCAAATGATTACAAAAGGGAAAGCAAGGTTTATATATTGTTGGATTTGTAGTGTAAACTCAAGACATGATTTTGAGCAAAAGAATGTTTGAGAGTATTTAGGGTTTTGATAAAAATGCTCAACATCGTGGTTAAATGTGTGAAATGACTCAATATATAATTAAGCTAAAAAAAACTAGCCATTAGAAACATTAAAGTTCAAAACTCAACTCCATTAAGTTGATCATTAAACCTAATTCGATTAATCAAATCTAAAATCGACTTAAAGCAAATATTTTCATAAATTAAGTTGACTGGTTCACCAAGTTCAGTCGACCAGATGGAAAAATTCAATTGACCGAATTTTAAGCATTTTGTTTCACTGTTCACTAGTTTAGGTGAACTGAATTGGATCGGATTAGGACTGAATTGAACAGTTTTAACTTCAATAAACTACTTCTCTGACAGGCTTAAAAATTTTATGGTTTAGTTTATTTTTTAGGGTTTCAAAAGCTTGCAATTTGATCCATTTTTAGGTTTCAAAGACTTTCATTTTGGTCCAAGCTTGTATTTTAGTCTAATAAAACTTTCATTCAAAAGCGAAATATTTTTCCATGCCTATTTTTGCAAATTACTAAGGAATAATCTTCTACAAAATTATGCATAAATGATTTTGCAAATAAACGTTTTTTGAAAATATGTTTGTACATTAAAGAGTGAGCTTACACAATTACTGCCAACACAAACATACACAAGCATACATAAAGAAATGTAAAATTAACACTTTAAGGTTTTGACTTATTTTTCAACTTTAAGTGCTTGTTTATGCATGTTTCCCCTTTTTCATTGGCTTGATTGAGTGGTATATTTATAATCATCAAAACATGAGTTTGTGTGATGCTTATATCAACAATACTTAAAAATTGACGACTTGCTTGATGTCAAGCGGATTTCATGTTGAAGTGAGCCCAAAAAATATATAATGTCGTTACATGGATCACTATGTCGGAGCAAATTTCATATTGAAGTGACCCAAAAAAACATATAAAATGCCATTATGTAGATCAATAATAACCAACATCCTTTTATTCGAATTGCAGCAAGAACAGAAAAAAGTGATTTTGAAAAGTTAAAAAGTCATTTTAGTGTTTAGTAGAATTTTTTTAAAATTACTTTTTATAAAATCATACGATCCTATAACAGATTTTGAGAAGTAAGAGGAGTTATTTTTTAAAAGTTGATTCTGAAAAATAATATATTTGTAAGTATAATATAAAGTATATACATTTAAAATTATAAAATCCATAATTAACCTTACAATAACTTTTAAAACCTCCCTGCCATCCAAATGTTTTATTAAATTAACAAAATGTTTTGAATGGATATCCAATAATCCTAATATTGTGAGAGCGTCATCTGTTATTGACAAGCTCATGGATAACATAGTTTCTCACAAGGTACGTACCATATATGCACACTTAATTAACTTTATTGGTTAATTAATCCTAGCTATGTATATATAATTAATTAATTCCATATATGGATACATATATGATATTGTTGTACGTACTTATACATAGTTTGAGCAAAGCAGAGGACATGTTGCCTCGGCTATCGAATACTACAAGAAGCAGCATGGTGTTTCTGATGAAGATGCAATTAATGTGTTTCGGAGGGAAGTTGAAAATGCATGGAAAGATATGAACCAAGAGTTCCTCAAACCAACAGCTTTCCCGATGGCTTTGATGGAGCGGGTCCTAAATTTAACACGCATGATTGATTATTTATACAAGGATAGTGATAACTACACCAATGCTCATTTGGTTAAAGACCAAATTTCCTCATTGTTGAGAGACCCTCTTCCTCTTTGAAAAGCTAGTATGCGAACGATCAATTGATCATGATCATCACACTTATTTTAAGTATATGTGTGGGTTTGGAATAATGCATTGGATTAGATTCCATGTTTTAATAATCTCATCTAGGAAATAAAGCATTTAATTTTTGTCAATGCTTTAGAAATTAGAATAATTCATTTTGTAGTGTTAGTATACACTACTTTATAATCACATTCAATATTATACAAATATAAAGACAGAGATTTTTGTGGAACTGAATCATAACAAATTAACAAATTTAATTACTTTACGCAGATTAATAAAATATCAAGAGAAAGATACCCTCCTCGCTTTTGACTTAAATTGCCCTTTACATCTAATTATTAGTTTTATTAACGATTAAATTATCTTTTTAAGGATAAATTTATCTTTTAAAATTATAAAAATATAAAATAAAAAATTTTATTAATAAAAATAAAGTACCCCTAAATAATTAATTTATTTCTAAAAATTAAAATAAAATTAAAATATTATAAATAAGTTATCTTTTAATAAATAAAATTTATTTTTAAAAAATTATAATGAAAATTTATTTCTTAATATTTTATAATAAAATTAAAAGAATTAATTTCTTCCTCACTTCCCTTATCCATTGTAGTGCAAATACAAAAAAATTTCTTCCTCTTCTTCCCCCATAATGTGGTCTTCTTCTCCATACCTCATTCTATTGGTGGCTGCATTTCACGATTTAGAGCACTCATAATACATAATACATTAATTATTTTTATTAAAGTGATTATGTGTGCATTTATTGTGGTTAGAGATATAATTGATGTGTATATTAATTGTGATTAGATAGAGAATTTATAAATATTTTTAATAATTATTTTTATTTTTAATTAATTTATATACACGTATAAAAGTAGTTTAATTTTGTCCTTATTATACCTTTTACATGTTAGTATTATTAAGGATATTTTGCTAAAAGTTTATATTTTCTATTAAATTTATGGAAGATTCTTAACGGTAAGGGATTTTTTGATATTTTATTCTATTAGAGAGAAAACGTAGTTAGTTTAGGAAGGAGGTAAATCTCCTTATTTTTAATATATTTGGGACTAAAATTTTAAACTTAAAAAAGTTTATCTTATTTTATTATTTCAAAACAATTTAGAAATAAAAATATTATGTATTCAAATTTAACAATTAATTTAGATAAAATTATATATTAAGATGCTACTAACCTTGTTTTTTTCTTTTCTTTTTTAACTTTCTTATTATTTATTATAAATTAAGATAATGAAATTTTTTTTTAAATTTCTTTAATAAAAATTATTAAACTATTACAAAGAGTATAAAAGTATATATATTATTCATTATATTTATACAGCACTAAATTTAATTAATATATCCTAATTTCCTAATTTTATTTTATTTAAAATTTTTCTTTATTCTAATATTTTAAGTACTGTTATCCTTTTTTTCCTGCCTTATTTACATTTTTCCTACTTATTAGTTCTTAATATTTTAACTTAAATAAAAATCTAATATTTTTCAAAAGTCAGGAGAATATGTGTATGAAAATATCTAAACAAATTGAGATAAACTTGCATAAGTAGTTTGAGATAAAAAAAAAGAATAATAAATTATAATATGTGAATTAAATTTATATTGTCAATAAAAATAATATAAATTTTTTAATATAGGTCAAATTGATTATTATACGTATTTTTGTTATGATTAATACATACTACATTATTATCAAGATAGTAAAAAAAGTTACAATATTTATCTTTAACTCTACCTATTAACTTTTAGCCTTAGTTAGATCAAAATGTTCAATTTTCATTACTTTGTTCTCTTACCACTAAGTTCTGCTTCCCTCAAATCTCCTATAACATTTAGGCCATTCATTGAAAATGCATATATTTCACTTTAGGAAGTCTTAAGAATGATTTTCTGAGCATTATAGTTAGACGCATGCTAGTAGAATCTGTAGGTCAAAATTGTTGTTTATTCCTCTACACTATTTCCTTAAAATTTAAAACTTTAGTTATAAGCTTTCTTGAAACAAATGTTGGGTTAACTCGTTTATCATTTGTTTGCTTTATAAAGTAGCAGCAGCAACGTCCTTATCATTTGTCTTTATGCATTCTGTCAGTACGCACATACCTCATATAAAGCACCCGAGCTATTGCTTGGCTACACCGAATAATCTACTCCAATAGATGTGTGGGCCGTGGGTTGTGTATTTGCTAAGATGATAACTGGGGAGTCTCTATTCCCTGAAAAAAAGAGGGATAAGTGTTGGAAAATTTTATCAAATAAACAGTGAAAATTTAAACCAAGAAAATTATAAAATTTATACAAGTATACGGTTTTAATAAAAAATCAGGATAGTATAGAAAAATTACATTTTTAATATTTTTAAAATATTTTTGCTGTAGGTTCTCTTTCACCAATGGTTTCCAAACCAATCTTTCGGCAATAGCTGTAAAGAGAAGAGTGAGTTTCTTTTCTAATACAATTGTGTTTTTAGGAAAAAACTGATTTTTCTCTAAAATACACGTTAAAAGAAAAACTATATTTCTTTCCTCCTCCCTTAGAGTTTCCACCATTTATGTTTCTTTTATATGACTTCTACTTTTGGATATTTATGATGAAATCGATGGAGAATAGACTGAGCAAAAAAGATCATACTGCCTTCTTTATGCGAAAGAGAACGTAGGAAATTAATTTCTAGATTGGCTTATATATATACTGCCTTCTTTATGGGCTTTGTAGAAGCCAAGTGGTTCAATGAAGGTCATGTTCAAATAATTGAGGAATATATGAGGTCGCACTTATAAGTGTTTGCTACTTAATGTTGGCAAAAATTTCCTTCGTTGGCATGAGTACTACAACTAAGGAGAGTGTTGAATGGATATCTAGTAGCCCTAAGATTGTGAAAGCATAATCTGTTATATATATATATATATATATAATATTGATGCTAAAATATGCGAGGACTAGGTTGCTGCATCTATTAACTATATGTCTGTTTGTTTAATATTATAAACAATTTTTGTTTATGCAAAAATCTATTCAATGGTATAAATTGGTAATTTGAGACCAATTATGCAAGAACAAAAAATCACAGAAATCAGAATTTTACGTGGCTTGGCATATTGCCTATATATGTCCATCGATAGAATATTTGAGGAGAGATTTTATTAATGCTCAAAAGTATACTTGCTGTGGTACAAACAAATGTCTCTCTATCTATCGTTATCTTTTCTCTCTCTATCTCTTTATTTTTTCTTTATATTGCTTTCTTCTCCTCTCTTTCCCTTAATTGCTCTTTTTACATAGTTTAAATTGTAGAGTTTCTTCTAAGTACAAGGGAATTTGTTCCTCTCTGATAGTTTGCCTAAGATTTATTAGAATAAGATATATACGATTTTCCTTTTAAACTTATCTTAGCTAGAGTTTCATGATGACTTAAACTTTCGTAAGTTAACTTGGTTTGCTAGGTTTGGGCTTGACTTGCTGCATTTGTCTTTAAGCTTACTGGGCTTTAGATCGGACTTGTTTGATCAATTGTTGGACTTAATGGCCAAATATGTAATTTAGACAGAGTTAATGACCTATGAGGTAATGTTTCAACTCGATACTATTTATACATGATATTGTTCACCCCTGACACTATTTACATATGCATGTTACTATTTACATATTATTTTTTTCCTTCGTAGTGGTCTAGGAAGAGACCGGCTTGTGCACCAAGATGACTTGTATGTACATAACATGATAGAAGGTGCTTATGCATGTTATGCTAAGGACTTGCATGGGCATGACGTGTTAGAAGATGACTTAGTTATAGCATGCTAAGAGGTGACTTGGTTGTGTATGACATGCTAGGAGGTGACTTACCTATGCATGATATACAAGAAAATAATTTGTTTGTGCTTAGCATGCTAAGAGGTGGCTTGCTTTTCTTCCAAAATTACCCCATTTAGCTATTAGATTTTATAATTTTTACAACAATTTGATAATAAAAAATGAAAGAAATGAAAATCTTTTAGTTCAATTCAAAAACTTTCTTGCTTGGTGTCTTTTACATTTGAGATAAGTGCTTATCACCTCTTACTATTTCAAAAATAATCCATTACTTCTATGCATTAGTTTAACTAAAATTTATTTAGGATAAAGTTGTCTTTTTACACAATCTGGTTTAATGAACTATTAGCCCCCACCTAAGGGTGGGCAAAATCGAGTTTGGCTTGGTTTTTATAAAAATCGAACTGACATGAAGTATATCAATAATGAAATCGAACTGAACGGAATCGAAGAAGTTAAATTCGGTTCGGTTCGAGTCCAACTTCGGTTTCTGAACTTACTTCGATTTTATCTCGGTTTCGAATCTCCATTTTGTAAAATTTTATTAGTGTTCTTAATAAAATATCTTAATTACAAAAAATAAATAAAATTTTAAAATTATTAATATATACCCTTATTTTAATGTATATTTATGTAATTTATATCAAATTATTAGTTATTTATAATTTATAAAATTAATAGGAGTCTAAAAGAAATTTTACAATCAATTTTAGTTCGGTTTCAGGTTTAACCAAATTCGAACCGAACCGAACCGATTGTTTAGTAACCGACTAAAACCAAATTTAGTTTTGAAACCGAATTGTTCGGTTCCATTCGGTTGGACATTTTTGCCCAACACCCCCTCGGTTAGCCACCATCGACTACCATTGACTACCGATGACCATCATCCATTTAGGTTACCATATGTATTATTACAATTTCTGTTAAATGCTTTACTTAATGATATACATATCATTGTCATTTGAAAAATTACTTGTCATAGATCTGAAGTCAAAATTTTCACATCTAAAAACTTAACTTGAGATTTATTGCGAACAGTAGTTCAAACGACAATATCGATGGTATTGTTACGTGAAACATGGAATAAAAATTTTAATGATATATTCAATGACCTCAAACTGATATAAGGAGAAAAATGTATTATACGCATATCTCAAATTGATAAGTTGGACACAGGATACCTCAGTTATAGAGTTGAGGTAATGAAAATGAAATGAACCAATCCACCATGTATCCACTAGAGTCATGTAATGTCAGTCAACTAGAATTCATAGTAATACATATATGCAAATTTAATAATAATAATTTTGGCTACCATATACTAGATAGGTATCAGATACTTTTTTAGACGTATATTTAATTTATTTAATTTAATATTATTATTAATGACTTTATGCCTATTAATAAAATATCAAGTATTTTTAATTACTAATTTTATTACATAATTGTTTTATTTCACATTGTATATGTCATATACTATATGATATCAATTTAGTGTCATATCACAAAATTTGGAATTAGTAAAACTTCTTCTGCCGGTGGGTAATGTGTCAAATGCAAATAAAATTCAAATCAAGAAAGAAAATGTGGAAGGAAATTGTTACAATTCAATTAACATCATACTTGTGACCAAGCCAGCTAATACTACCATTAAATCAACGTGTTTGTTTCGTGAAAATGCCATTAAAATTATTGTGATGAAGACTATCCACAGTATTAATTAATTGATGATTTGAAATACAAATTCATATATCTTAATAAAAAAATATAATGATAAAGAATGTGTTATGCATGTTTTGAATAATCTATTTAAAAAATATTAATTTAGATATTATCAAAATGTGCAATTTTTTTTATTTTAAAAAGAAATTATTAATAGTAAAAGAAATTATTAAAGATTAAAAATTAATATTAGAAAGCACGACAGATCTCATATATTATTTATATTGTTTGTATTTATAAGAATTAATGAAAATTTTATATTATTTTAAAGATATAAACATTATTGTCATAATTGAGAATAAATAGTATAATAAAATAGTCCTATAACTAATATAACATTAATAGATAAAGAAATGATAATATCTTAAAACTGATAATTTGCTGGTGAATAAAATATATATGTAATTGTTACGCATATGAACAAGAAATTTCGAAAAAGATTATTAAGAAAAATAAAATATAAATTAATCTAATTTTTTAAATCGATGTTATTTGTAATGACCACAAAATTTAAGAAAGCTTAATTACATGTAATGCAAATTCAATTTAGCACAACAATGATGTTATTAGTAAATTATATTGACATTTGTTATTTGTAAAGTGATACTTTATTTAACATCATGCAACTAGAAAAAAATAAAAGAATGAGAAATTTTTTATTTAATTCATTTAATTTAATATTATTACTAATGACTTTATGCCTATTAATAAAATATCAAGTATGTTTAATTACTAATTTTATTACATAATTGTTTTATTTCACATTGTATATGTCATATACTTTATGATATCAATTTAGTGTCATATCACAAAATTTGGAATTAGTAAAACTTCTTCTGCCGGTGGAAAATGTGTCAAATGCAAATAAAATTCAAATCAAGAAAGAAAATGTGGAAGGAAATTGTTTGGGTTGAAAGACAATAATAAATGATCCAAAGATGGGCTAAAATACATGCAATTTGTTACAATTCAATTAACATCATACTTGTGACCACGCCAGCTAATACTACCATTAAATCAACGTGTTTGTCTCGTGAAAATGCCATTAAAATTATTGTGATTAAGACTATCCACAGTAGTAATTAATTGATGATTTTAACTAACAATAATATCTTTAAATTCCTGTAAAGCGAATAGTGCATATATATTTGGAGGTATGGTCGGCAGTGACTGCCAACTAACAGGATACTAACAAATGTCAATTAATTGCTTAATTTCGACGATTCACTTTATGATGCCGGGATAAAATTCCCAATATCAATAATTAAAATCATTCTAATCCTTAGATTAAATTTATAATTTATAATAATTAATTAAAATTAATAAAAATATTACAATTTATTAGTTAAATATAATTTTATTTATTAAATAAAAAAGATAATGTTTATCTAAATCTTTTCCAGTAACTAATTAAAAATCAAATGGTAATATTATATTTATATATAAAACAAAAAAATTATAAATAAGTAGGAAAATATAAATAAGACCAATCCTTACTTTTTATAATAACTTATTTATCTCAGTATATTTACACTTTTTATGTGGTATTTATGAAATTAGTATTCATTTTTTTACTCTTTTATAATAACTTATTATTTTTATTTTTTAATTTTAATGTCTACAAGTATTATGCTTTACATACAAGTTTTATATTATAATTTATTTTTTTGTCAAGATAAGAAATTTTACGATGATTGACATGTTTTATGATATAAATTTGGGATTAAATTTGGCATTGGTCTTATTTGTTTAGACATTAAATTTGAAAAAATTCTATAATACTGGAATAAAGAATCCCAGTATCAATGACTCATTGGTATTAACCATTAGATTTTGAAATTAAAATCTGGTCCATTCATTTTAAATAATGGTAATTAACTTACTCAACAAGTAATATGTTAAATTAATCTATTATTCAAGTCAAAAGCTATTTTCCTTATATTTTATTATTTTTTAATATATTAAATTTATTTGATATAATTTATTTTTAAAATATATTTGAAATACAAATTCATAGATCTTAAAAAAAATAATGATAAATAATGTGTTATGCATGTTTTGAATAATCTATTTAAAAAATATTAATTTAGATATTATCAAAATGCGCAATTTTTTTTTAATTTTACAAAGAAATTATTAATAGTGAAAGAAATTATTAAAGATTAAAAATTAATATTAGAAAGCACGACACATCTTATTTGTTATTTATATTGTTTGTATTTATAAGAATTAATGAAAATTTTATATTATTTTAAAGATATAAACGCTATTGTCATAATTGAGAAAAAATAGTATAATAAAATAACCCTATAACTAATATAACATTAATAGATAAATAAATGATAATATCTTAAAACTGATAATTTGCTAGTGAATAAAATATATATGTAATTGTACGAATATGAACAAGAAATTTCGAAAAAGATTATTAAGAAAAATAAAATATAAATTAATCTAATTTTTTAAATCGATGTTATTTGTAATGACCACAAAATTTAAGAAAGCTTAATTACATGTAATGCAAATTCAATTTAGCACAACAATGATGTTATTAATAAATTATACTGGCATTTGCTATTTGTAAAGTGATACTTTATCTAACATCATGCAACTAAAAAAAAAATAAAAGAATGAGAAAATTTTTATTATGACACATGTAAAAAAAATGATTAAATATATTAAAAACATCAATAATCAATTTTTGTCTCTACAGCAAAACACGTAGCCACACACATACGTTTAGAGAAAGTATATATATATATGTGTGTGTGTGTGTCACATGTAAATTATTTATATAATAATAATAATAATAATAAACTAGGTAAAATTTTTAATTATTTTTATAATTTTACAAGTATTGTGTTCTTTTACAAAATTTTCATTATAATTCAATTTTCTATATTTTAGGATTATAAGTAGAACTTTGATTTACAGTCCTTATGTTACATTTATATTCATTTTGTTCCATATACAATTATAATATTGTTGTTTATTAATTTGTGTTCATTTTCATTTATTTTATCATAATTATATTTTTTCTATTGTCTTGATCAAAGTTATGTTTATTTTTACTATTTTATATTGGTTTATTACATATATGTTTTACGCTATAATTTAATTTTTTATGTAAAGATTACAAATTTTATGTATATTTATAAGGTTTATGTTACAATCACATTTTTTTTGTTTTTTTTGCAGGTATATTATTGTGATTTGATAATTTGTTGTAATTTATATTTATCTCAGCGTATTTATAATTTTTATATTGAATTTATGAAATTGATGTTTATTTTTATTCTTTTATGTTAACTTTTATTTTATTTTTTATTTTTACAAAGTATTTTATTTTACATACATCTTGTACGTTATAATTTAATGTTTTTATGTGAATATTATAATTTCTATGTGGATTTATAACTTTTACATTACAATTATATTTTTTTATTTTGTTCATGATTATACTATTGTCATTTCACAATTTTATTTTAATTTATATTTATCTCAATGCATTTATATTTTTTTATGTTAAATTTATGAAATTGATATTCATTTTGACTCTTTTATGTTAGCTTGTACTTTTTTATTTTAATGTTTTACAAGTATTATATTTTACATATAAATTATATGTTATAATTTCATGCTTTATGTCAAGATTACAAATTTAATGTGAATTTATTTTATATCACAATTACAATTCTTTTAGTTTGTTTACAATTATGCTTTGTCATTCGACAATTTGATGTTACTTTATATTTATCTCATGTATTTAAATTTTTTTAATGTTAAATTTATAAAATTGATGTTCATTTTAATTCTTTTATGTTGGCTTGTATTTTTTCATTTTTTATTTTAATATTTTACAAGTATTATAGTTTACATACAAATTATATATTGTAATTTCATGTTTTATGTGAAAATTATAAATTTTATATAGATTTATAACTTTTATTTGACAATTATAATTCTTTTAGTTTATTTATAATTGTACTGTTATCATCCAATAATTTGATGTCAATTTATATTTATCTCATGTATTTAAATTTTTTATGTTAAATTTATACAATTGATGTTCATTTTAACTCTTTTATGTTGACTTGTATTTTTTTATTTTAATATTTTATAAGTATTATATTTTATATACAAGTCATACGTTGTAGTTTTATGTTTTATGTAAAGATTATAAATTTTATGTGAATTTATAACTTTTACGTTACAAGTACAAATTTTTCTCTGTGTATTTATAGGTTTTATGTTAAAATTTTGAAAGTAATGTTCATTTTTACTCTTTTACATACGCTTATATTTTTTAATTTTAACTTTTAAAAATATTTTATTTTAAATACATATTTTCACACAATTTGGGATCAGTGTAACCATAATCAGCAAACAACATATTTTTTTATTCATGATGATTATCTATTTAAAGGCAACAAGTTATGCATTCCTCGTTGTTTATTGCAGGAGCCATTAATACGAAAATTACATAGTAGTAGATTAACTGGTTATGTGGGGTGAGACAAGACAGTTGCTTTGGTGGAAGAGAGGTATTATTGGCCACAAATTAAACGAGTTGTAAGAAAAATTGTGCAGAAGTGCCAAGTGTGCCAAGTTGCTAAGGGATAAGTTCAGAATACTAGATCATATACGTCGTTCCTCCTGCCTGAAATTATTTGGGAGGATGTGTCAATGGATTTTCTGCTAGGATTACCGCGTACCAAACGAGATATTGATTCTACTTTTGTTGTTGTGGATCGCTTTTCAAAGATAGCAAATTTTATTGCTTGTAAGAAAATTGGTGATGCAACTGATGTGGCAAGATTATACTTTAAGAAAGTAGTTCGTCTACATGGCATTCCTAAGTCTATTACTTCATATAGGGATTTCAAATTTCTTAGTCATTTTTTACATACTTTATGGGAAAATTTTCATACAAAATTACAGTATAGTAGTACTTTTTACCCTCAAACTGGTGGGCAAATAGAGGTGGTTTGTAACACCCTCCAAGTGGTACGTATTTTGTATATATACACGTTAGTTTCTATTGGTTTGTACGTAAATAGCTTAGTACATTTAAGGTATTTCTTTTGATATATTAAATGGGTGTATTTAGTATTCAGTAAGATTTTACTTAAGAAAGGCCTAAATATAAAATTAGAGTATCAATACATAGGTGTATTTAGTACTAAGTGTTGGTGTACTTAGTAAGGCCCAAATTACCATTGTAACCCTAAGTATAAATACATCCTATTTCTTGTTTTAGAAAGAGAAACATCATTTTGGAGATTTTAAGAGAGAGGAATTTGAAGAGAAAATTTAGTTTTCAAGGAGAAATTAAGAAGATTTAAGGTAATTTTCTTTTCTCTTCAAGATTTATAGTGTTATGTATGATTTGATTGTGTTATGGAAGTATATTTTGTATAAAGATTACATGAATATGTTGAGTATATATTGATTTGAATCATTTGTGGTTATGAATATGATTTTGTGGTGGAATTGATGAAGGAATTGGTAGAAGATGATTATTGTTGTCAAAGGAAGCTTTTGCAGAACTTAGACCTTAGACAGTAGCTTGATCCGAATATTTTATAAATTTTTACATGTCTTATTTCATTTGAAAATAAGGCATCAAAAGGGTCATGATAAATTTTATTTCATTTGAAAATATTGAATATTCGATTTTATATGAAATTTCCGATCTGACTCTGAGATGCTGAAAAATGTTGATTTCTGCAGAATATATGAATTATGTGATTTTCTGGGTTAACCAAATGGTCTCCAAAATTTACGAAATTTTAAAAACTATTTCTAATTATGTTTACTATAACATATTAAAATTTCATGTCCCAATTCTATGTATATAATATGTTATGAATTTTCGAAGTAGTTTATATCACTAAGAGTGTGCAGTTTACAGAATCTGCAGAGTGTAAATTAAAGCTTGTTTAAATTGGTTTGGACATGAATTATATCTTATAAATTTTATCATGCTACTCAATATGTGTCTATATGATTTCTGGAAATTTTCATAGCCATTGGATAAGTGTTCGATTTATTAAAAATCAGACACTTAGATATACTCAGTGGTGCTCTGTTTTTGGGGCCAAGTGGCTAAGTGTTGTAAGTGACAAAACAAATAGTTACAAATTGAATTAAGGATCTATATTTTTATATAAGGTTATATAATATTTTATTATGACTATATTTCAATTTCATGAGGAAATGATATCATTTAGGATATAAGAAAAATTGTTGATGCGCCTAAGGACAGAATTAGGATGTTTGTTTGATGAAATGTTATATGTTGAATTTTGTGTAATATGGCTTATGAGATTAATTTTGATTTTAGGATATATGTGATTGCGTTATCTTGCTGCGAACATCAAGAGGTAAGTATACTAGACTTTTTAAATGGGATCACAATGAATATATATATTTATGTGTGACTATGTTACAAAAGTTTTGGAATTATGTATTAATATGCAAGCATCAATTTGCTTATGATTATATGCCAAAATATTTGTTTACAACTTTGTGTTTATGTTTTGTGCATGAGTCATTAAGCATTGACATTGGCATGTACACATGTATAAATGATTTTTAGAAATGAGAAAGTGGTCTTGTAAGAAAAATATTTGTGAAAGTTAAGACTTCATATTTTAAGGGTATCCGAATGCATTACTTTCTTAGTGGGCAATTATAAGTGTTTGGAGCCTTTTGATATATGTGGCCATTCCTCCGGGTTTGGTATATTTGATATATGTTATGTGTTTCGTATGACATGAGAGAGACCTTTGGGTACCCTTAGGACTTGTGAGTTTTCGCAATTGTACGTTGACGGATTTGTGCATGTGGGAGGACTCGCCGATGATCAGGCTGAGGGTGTGGCTCTTACCTTCGGGCATGAGTATTTATTGTGTTTGAAATTTTGTGCCCAACTTGCTGATACCCCATATACGAAAAGTCATCGACAGGTGACTCAGGCTCAATATGTGATATGTTATATGTGAAGTCCTACTAAATAGTAATTGAATGAAGATATTCCTAGCTAAATGTGAATGAAAGTTTAAAAGTGTGTTAATGACGTGTACAAGTTTGATGTGATTTTGTATCATGTATTTTGGAATGAACATGGTTATTATCATGTTATGTATTCATCTCATGCATTATATATTTATTTTATATATATGTATGTATTTTTGTCTATAAAAAAAAACTAGTATGCTTACTAAGTTTATACTCATTATAGTTTATTGTGATTCCCAGATAAATGATCGTGTGCATAGTGGATTTGGCGAAGCTTCTGCTGTCCCTTGGTTCCCTAAGTTTAGGATTCTGGCTTGTATTTTATTCTTAGTTTAATAAACATTATGGCTTGGAGGCTAGACAGTGAAGACTATTTGAATAGATTTTTGTATTAATGAATATTGATGAAGTTCCTTAGACAGTGAAATGTATTTCTTGATATGTTATGTGTTTGATAGATCACTCTTTGACTTTTGCAAGTCGGGACATGACATGGTTAATCGAACATTAGGAAACATGCTACGTTATATTTGTGAAAGAATCCTAAGCAAAGGGATGCAGTATTGCCTCAAGCATAATTTGCTTATAATAGTATGATGAATTGTTCAACTGGCAAAACTTCATTTGTGGTGGTTTATTAATTTACAACCACCCCGTCATGCATTAGACTTGGTGACTTTACTAGCTTTGCGAAGGATTAACAAGGATGCAAAGAAGGTACAAAAAATATAGGACGAGTGCTAACTTGGAAGCTGCCAATAAGAAATATAAACAAGATGCAGATCAACATCAACGACAAAAGGTATTTCAAGAAGGTGATCTTGTAATAGTTTATTTGCACAAAAATCAATTTCCTGGGATTCGTAGCAAGCTGCATAACTGAAAATATAGTCCATTTCGAGTTGTAACGAAGATTAATGATAATGCTTATGTATTACAACTGCCGGATAAGTGGAATATTTCAAACATTTTTAATGTAGCAGACCTGTACGAGTATTATGAAGATGGAGTATTATACCGAAAGAACTTGAGGACAAATTCGCTTTCAAGTGGTGGGGAGCTGATGTAGGACGACTTGAGTATTTTATTTTATTTAATATGTTTTTTTTTTAATTCTAAGGTTCCTTTTTTGGTAGAAGTTTATTTTTTTCCTTGTTTGAGTTAGTTTAGAGTTTCTCTATTTTAAATAGGTGCCTTCATTCTTTCTTTGGTCATCTTTCTTTCAATAAAATTTCAGTCAAAAAATTTTCAAATTTTAGTTTCGTTTATCTTTGCATTTTTCGCTTCATCAAATGTAGATTCATATTTTTGCAAAAATACCCATGCCCATTAAACACCTAATAAACCTCTTGTTTGTAGAAAGAAAATTAGTAATGTATGACCAAATCGAGACATTTCTCTCTCTCTCTCTCTCTCTCTCTCTCTCTCTCTCTCTCTCTTATTTGTGTTTATACTAAAATAAATTTAAGGTGATAGGCATATACCTAGCAAAACATTTCTTTTACAAATTCAATTTTTTTGGGAACAATCCAACAAAATTAATAATCTAAATAAACTAATTTGAGCAATATTAATTTTTTATCCAATTTACCAAATACCCCATATCATTAAGAATTAATATAGTGAAAACATTTTTCTTATAAGGGCATAATTGTCATCTTGCCTTTGATTTAGAATTCATAGTAGAAAAATTCTGACGTTTCGAACTTAGATTTGACAGAATGATATTGACCTATAGTATAATAATAAAAAATATATATTGTAACTATAAAATAAAGAAATTTGATATGTACTTATTAAAATTCAAGAAAATGGTAGATATACTCTAAAGTTTGAGATGATTAAAATTTGACAAAATAAATTGCTATCCATATAATCGAAAGGAAATTATACATCTATATATATTTTAATTAGATTTGATGTTATTATTTTTATCCTCATACTTTGGCGAAATAACAAATGTAAAAATATATTTTTTAATTTTAATAATTTAGTCCCCACTATCTAGGGATGACATATGAATGTGCATGCTTATCAAAAAACGTCTTAGCAATGCGTGGTCGATTTTCTCTTTGTGTTTATCATGAAAACAATGATGCATTCTTACAACAACATGACTATAAATCATCAATAAAATTGGTTTTATTTCAAGTGCATGTGACAAGCACGCGGTATTTATTAATTATTACCTAAAATTATAAATTAATTTTGAAATTACAAAACATTTGCGTTAATGATATTGATTTTTCGTATAAATAAAGCTATCAGTAAGAAGGAGAAAAATGTTTGCTAAGAAAATCTTCCACTTATGGACAAAAAGATGACAATGATCAGAGGAGCATTACCTAGAGTATATAATAAAATGTATTGGGCACATGCCTCAAAATTGATAAGTTGTACATGGGGTAGCTAGATAATAAATCTAAGGTAATGAAAATGAAAAGAACCAAACCAGCATGCATGCACCGAGACACATGTAATGTCATAGAATTCACAGTAATTCTTTAAATTATTAATATTAATTGTTTTCCAAAAAAATTCATACTCATCAACACCAATATATATATATATATATGTGTGTGTGTGTGTGTGTGTTGTGTGTGTGTGTATATGTATGGGGTAGGATCAAGGGTCTTTATTTTTTTATACAAAATCTTATATCAAATATAAATTGTTGGATTTAGGCACCTTTCCTTTCCTTCTTCACAGCTCCTTATCGCAATTTATGTGTGCAACATACACCTCTGTCGATGATGTCCCTCATTCTTCTTATTTTGTAGGCACAACCCTTTGTTGAATTATAAACTTAATCTAAAATATTGAATTGTATAAATTAGTGTACTAAATATAATAAAGATTTGGGTATTAGATATGGTGAAGATTGATGTGCTAGGTATGATAAACATTAGTATTCTACATGAAAACTAAATCAATAGTTGAAATTGGTCAAAGTAGTTAGTGTAACAACCATGATCAATGGCTTATAATGATTTGCTTTGAGTATAAATACCTCTCCTCTCTTAAGGTTTTAGAATTAAGTTAGAAATAAAAGCTTGAGTCTTTGTGTAAGTTTTTGAGAGTGTTATTTATTTCTTGTAAGTTTGTGTGAGAAATAAATAAATTTGAGTATTTTGAGTTCTTACAAAATTTTTATTTTTAACAAAGTGGTATTAGAGATTAGTCTAGTAATGTGCATATTATATTTGTGTAATTATGTGCATATTTAGAAAACCAAGATTGCCTAAGAAGTCTTGGTTTTAAGAGGAACTGTTGTGACCTCTCCAGTCTTTCATGAACTTTTTTCACTCATATAAGCATTCATATTACTATCCGAAATACTGTTAAAAAGCTATGGCAAATGAAGGTATGATACCATTCCAAGTTCCAATTCTCAATAGAAGCAATTATGATAATTGGAGCATAAAAATGAAGGCATTCCTTGGAGCACAAGATGTGTGGAAGGTCGTGAAAAAATGTTATAATGAACCTAGAGATGATGCTACTGTTGCTGTTTTGACTCAAGTACAAAGAGACACATGGAAGGACTAGAGAAAGAAAGTTAAAAAACTCTGTATATCATTTATCAAGTATTAGATGATGATGTTTTTGAAAAGATATCAAATGCAACCTCTGCCAAGCAAGCATGTGATAAACTTCAAACTTCTTATAAAAACGCTGAGCAAGTAAAAAAAGTACGTCCTTAAACCTTGAGAGGAGAATTTGAAACTTTATACATGAAGGAAGGCAAGTCCATTGTTAATTACTTCTCTAGAATTGAAACTTATTTCCAATCAATTGAAAAGAAATGGTAAAAAATTAAGTAAAGTGAAGGTAATGGAAAAGATATTACACTCCATTGAATCATCAAAATTTGATCACATTGTCACAACAATTAAAGAAACTAAAAATTTAGAAGAAATGACAATCGACCAACTACAATGATTATTCCAAGCCTATTAAGAAAAAATAAGACATCTCTGAACAACTTCTCAAGATGCAACTTAAAGAGAAAAAAGAAGTTCAAAGCTATGAGAAAAATCAACGTGGATGAGGTAAAGGTCGAGGCCAAAGAAAAAATAGAGGTCGTGGTCGTGGACGAGATTGGAATTACAACTACAACAATTTCAACAATTATGAGAAAGGAAAATTTTCAACACGAGGTTGTGGAAGGAGCAATTCAAATACAAGGTACGACAAGTCCAAAGTTAAACGCTATAATTGTCAAAAGTTTGGCCATGATGCTTTTACATGTAACGCCTATAACAATGAAGTTGAAGAAAAGCCCAACTATGTGGAAGAAAAGAATCGAAGAGATGAAACTTTCTTGCTAACTTACAAAGACAATGTGGAGGTCAAGAGAACACATAGTACCTTGACACTAGTGCGAGCAATCATATGTGTGAAAAAATAAGTATGTTCGTAGAGTTAGATGAATCAACAAGAGAAAATGTTTCGTTTGACGATGATTCAAAAATACCCATTAAAAGAACAGGTAACATTCTTATACAATTGCAAAATGGTAGGCATCAATTTATTGGAAATGTCTACTATGTTTTTAGTATGAAAAGCAATGTCCTGACTTTAGGTCAACTTTTAGAAAAAGGCTATGATATTCACATAAAAGATTATAGTCTTTTTATAAGAGATGACAAAGGCAACTTAATCACCAAAGTAAAAATGTCAAATAATAGAATATTTTCTTTAAGTATTCAAAACAATGTTGCAAAATATTTGAAAGCTTGTTACAAAGATACATCATGACTATGACATCTCAACTTTGGAGGGTTAGAGCTATTGTTTAAGAAGGGAATGGTAAAAAGTCTTTTTTGCATCAATCACCCGGATCAACTTTGTGAAAGATGTTTACATGGGAAGCAACATAGAAAAAGCTTTCCAAAGGAGTATACTTTTAGAGCCAAGAAATCACTGGAGTTCATTCATTCGGATGTATGCGATCCATTCAAGCCAAGTTCTCTCGGTAACAATAACTATTTTCTTATCTTTATTGATGATTTTTCAAGAAAAACATGGATATATCTTTTGAAGCAAAAGTCAGAGGTATTTGGAGCTTTCAAGAAATTTAAAGCTACTGTTGAGAAAGAAAGTGGTCATCAAATTAAGGCTATAAGAACTAATCGTGGAGGAGAATTCTTTTCCAAAGAGTTCCAAGAATTTTATGAAGAAATGAAATTCAATGTTTCTTAACTATTCTGAAATCCCTCTAACAAAATGGTGTTGCTGAAAGAAAGAATCGAATAGTTCTCAACATAGCACTAAGTATGTTGAAAAGCAAAGGACTACCTAAAGAGTTTTGGGTTGAAGTTGTAGCAATTGCTATCTATCTATCCAATCGATCTCTAACAAAAAACGTATGGGGAAAAACACCATAAGAAGCATAAAGTAGAAGAAAGCCTAGTATTTCTCATCTTAGAGATTTTGGAATTATAGTTCGTGTTCATGTACCGGATGAGAGAAAAATAAAGCTAGATGATAAAAACGAGAGTTTTATTTTCATTGGCTATGATTCAAGTTCAAAGGTTACAAGTTGTACAATCCAAATAACAAAAAGATCGTGATTAGCTGAGATGTAATATTTGATGAAGAAGGAGAATGAGATTTTGGTCCAGATGTAGATGACTTTAACTTCTTTTCTTTTTTTGAAGAACCAATAATGGAGCAAGTAAGAGATGAAAAGAGAAGAACCTAACACTCCGTACACTCTACCTGCTTCACTAACAACAAACATTCAAGAAGATTCATCACTATCATTTCTAAATGAAAGAAATGAAAAATGTACAAGGAGTCTCCAAGATCTTAATGAGGTAACTGAGAGTTTAGATAATTGTACTCTTTTTTTCCTTTTTGCTGAGTGTGAACCAATGAACTTTGAAGAAACTACACAAGATGAGAGATGGAAAAATGCAATGGTCGAAGAAATTAAAGCAATTGTAAAGAATGACATGTAGGAGCTTGTTTCACTTCCCAGATGACACAAAGCTGTTGGAGTCAAATGGATGTACGAAGCAAAGAAGAATGCAAATGGGAAAATCGAACGATACAAAGCGAGGCTATTGACATCAATTATGATGAAGTGTTTGCTCTAATAGCACGCCTAGAAACTATAAGACTAATTATTTCCTTGGTAGCTTAAAACAAGTGGAAGATCCATCAAATGGACATGAAATCTTCATTCTTGAATGGAGTTCTTGAGAAAAAAGTCTACATGCGACAACCGTTATATTTCAAAGTCAAAGGGCAAAAGCACAAGGTGTTAAAATTGATAAAGGCTCTTTATGGATTAAAACAAGCACCAAGAGCATGGAATAGTCGAATCAATAAGTATTTTCAAGAGAATGGCTTCATAAATGCCCTTATGAACACACGCCCTACATCAAGATCAAATATAGAGATATTTTGATCGTGTGCTTGTACGTGGATGATTTGAATTTTAGTGAAACCAATCTGAGTTTGTTTGATGATTTCAAGAAAACAATGACCAATGAGTTCAAGATAACTGATATTGAGCTCATGGCGTATTACCTTAGTATTAAAGTAAAATAAAAGAAAGATGAAATTTTCATTTCACAACAAAATTACATAAAGGAGATTCTCAAGAAGCTCAAGATGAAAAATTGTAAGCCAATCAGTACGCCAATGAAGTATGGAATTAAGCTCTTGAAGTATGAAGAAGGAGAAAGAGTAGATCTAACTCTTTTTAAAACCTTAGTTAGATGTTTGTAATATTTGACATGTACAAGGCTAAATATTCTCTATGCAATTGGACTTGTAAGCCGCTACTTGAAAACTCTAACAACCACACATTTCAAGATTGCAAAGAGGATTCTTCGTTACCTAAAAGGTAGAGCAAACTTTGACTTGTTCTATTTACCTTTAAATGATTATGAGCTTGTTGAATATAGCAATAGTAATTGGGCTAGAAATACTGATGATTGAAAAAGCATAACTGGTTTTGTATTCTTCATGGGAGACATCGCTTTCACTTAGATGTGGAAAAAGCAACTAATTGTCACACTCTACACATGTGAAGTTGAGTATGTGGCTGCTACATTATATGTTTGCAATGCAATTTGGCTTAGAAATTTACTAGAGGAGTTGAGGTAGTCACAAAAAAAGCCAACAAAGATTGATGTTAATAACAAGTCAGCTATAGCATTGGCAAAAAATTCGGTGTTTCATGATAAAGCAAGCACATCGACACGTGTTACCACTATATAAGAGAATGCATCACAAGAAATTATGTACAAATAAAGTACGTGAAGTCTTAGGATCAACTTTCTGATATGTTTTACCAAGCCACTCAAAAGAGAAGATTTTATAAGATTGAGAAATTCACTTGCAATGATTAGATCAAGTTTAAGAAAGAGTGTTGAATTGTAAACTTAATCTAGAATATTGAATTGTCTAAATTGGTGTACTAGATATAGTAAAGATTAGTAGATTAGATGCGATAAAGATTGGTGTGCTAGGTATGATAAACATTGGTATTCTAGATGAAGACTAAATCAATGGTCAAAATGGTTGGTGTAACAACTATGATCAATTGCTTAGAATGATTTGCTTCAAATATAAATACCCCTCCTCTTTAAGGTTTTATAATTAAGTTAGAAATAAAAGTTTTGAGTCTTTGTGTAAGTATTTGAGAGTGTTGTTTATTTCTTATAAGTTTGTGTGAGAAATAAATAAATTTGAGTATTTTAAGTCTTTATAAAATTATTATTTTCAACACCCTTGTGGGTCATAACTCGTAGTGATTGCGGCTGATGCCTTCGATCTTATCTATCTACAACCAATCAACGAAGTAGAGCGTCAACTTATATTTTGCTAGTAAACTGTTTGTTGACTCGGGCTAGTCAGAGTTTGGTTGTAGAGGATGGATTGTACGCGGGTTTGATTTTTTTTTCTTCATTTAAGAAATTAAGCTTAAGAATTATTGTGATATTGTTGTTTTTGATAAAAATCAACATTGGGGTATACGGGTTTGATGTGATGATTTTGGTTACAGAAGTTGGATTAATATATGGTTTTGATTGTTTTTCTTTTTTAATCAATTAACAATTTCGACCCAAGAATTATTGGGACATTGTTGTTTGTAATAAACTCAACATGGAAGTGTTTGTTGATGCTGAGGATTACGTAGCTTAATGGAGGTACTTTTGACTCTATTTTTGGCTAATGTTTTGGGTAAAACAATCGGATACTGGGAATTGGCTTGAAATGTTTTCTTGAATATTTTTACTGAGTTTCTAGAATATTATAATATTGATGATTCTGCATTTTTTCTACTGCAATCTTGATGGAGCAAAGAAAATTCTAGTTTTCCAGCTTCTAAATGATTCATTGCTTTTACTTGATTTGTTGAGTCTTTCGAGGCTTCCTTTTCCTTCGTAATTTTTTGTTCTTCATTCGTAAAATTGTTCTAAATTTTGTTTAAAAATTATTTAAAAGGATAATAATTTATTTGAAAATATAATTTATTTTTACTGTAAATTATTTTTTAGCTAAATATTTAAGCACAAAGTCAATATAGAGTCAAAACAATTATGAGGGCAATTGGATAATTGTGTCAGAAAACTATAGTATTCTCTAACAGAGACGATGATAAGAGGATGATTGGATATTAGACTTAAAATTAGGAGATAACGGATATTCTCCCTATGCACGTCTAACGTGTTTAATTTTCACCAAAAGAAAAGAAAAGTTGGGATGTATTTTCAATGGCCATAATTTAATTAAGGAATAGCGAAATGAAATAGCTAGTATTAATTCAACGGCGTGTTTATCACATTGGAAAAATCTCTTAAACTAATTGTGATAAGACTACTGTCAGTATTTATTAATTGATGATTTTAACTACCAAAAGTATCTTTATATTCCTGTAAATCGAATAGTGCGTATATATTTGGAGATACAGTTGTTAGAAATAATTATCTATGGTGAAAACCATCACTCAAAATATAGAATCATTTATATCAGATTATCAAGAATAAATTACCATAAAAGCGGAAGTGTACCTGAATCTATAGTCTGAAATTGCTCTTTAAAATCCTGCGGTTGGCCTTCCAGATTAATACGTTCTGCTTAAGAGCCCTTTGTTTCTCTCTAAGTATTTTCTGATGATGGAATATCAGGAAAATAACATTACGTGTAATCTGGGGACCATAACCACTTTATATATAAGATAACTTTCCTATTATCATAAGGTATTCTTATTTTAGCCCATCATAAAAATAGAATTACCCTTTAGTCTCTACACATTAAAGGCCTACATCCTATTAGATACATCAGAGCCCAATTATCTAAAACCTTAATAGATCACTTTAATTCGAGCTTGACTTTATTTGATAGTTCACAAAACATAATTATTCACATATAAGCCCAATGTTGGATTAAGGATCAAACAATCTCCCACTTGGGCTATATGTATAACCTTATAATAATGTTTTGTAAAAATAACCGAAACGAGCTCAACTTTACTGTCAGAACCAAAATATATCTATAATCAATCCGGTCCATCAATTATACCAATATAGGATCAAAGCAGTCTTCGTTACAACTATTGCAACTTAACCCATCAATGATCACATATATCAATACAACTGAATGACATGGATTATGATGTGGAAGTGTAGTATGGGAATTACATGCAATGTGATCTTAACATGCCTATTTCCAACTGGTCCTCCTTAAACCTTAGTGAGATCAAACCATACCAGAATCAGAGTGCAAATAAACCAAAATTTTATTTCTGCAGAAAATAATCTCAAAATATCCATAAACTATAATAACTGAAAAATGTTTGTTATCATAAGAGCATATAAAATTACAAACTCCCACTAAAACTGAATATCATCAAATGACATAACACCCATACGAGCAGTGTACTCATGAAACACTTTGGGTGGCAATCCCTTAGTGAACGGATCCGCAACCCTAGAGTTTGTTCCGATGTGCTTTATAGACAACTCTCCACTCTGAACTCTTTCTTTAACAACTAGGAACTTGATCTATATGCTTTGACTTTGTCGAGCTCTTATTATTGTTGGAATATAGAACTGCTGATTTATTGTCACAAAATAACTTAAGTGGTCTCTCAATACCATCTACTATGCGCAGCCTCTTGACAAAATTCCGCAGCCATATTCCATGATTGGACGCCTCAAAACATGCTACGAACTCTGCTGCCATGGTAGAAGATGCTATAAGAGACTGTTTAGCACTCTTCTAATAAATAGCACCTCCAGCTAGCAGAAAAATATAGCCTGACGTAGATTTCATACTATCTTGGCATCCAGCAAAATCAGAGTTGGTATACCCAATGATCTCAAGCTTATCCAACCTCCGATATGTGAGCATGTAGCTTTTGTTCTCTGTAAGTACCGCAAGATCCGTTTAGCTGCTTTCCAATGGTCTACTCCTGGATTACTTAAATATCTCCCCAACATCCCAATAATGTACGCAATATCCGGCCACGTACAAACCTGATGATATATCAGACTCCCTATTGCTGAGGAATAGGGAATCTTCTGCATTTCCATTTTCTCAATGTCATTCTTAGGGCACTGTTTGAGACTAAACTTGTCTCCCTTAGCTACAGGGGTATCACATGGTTTACAATCCTGCATGCCATATCTTTTGAGAACCTTTTCGATATAGCTCTTTTGTGACAATCTTAGAATACCCTAAAAACGATCCCGGTGTATCTGGATACCTAATACAAAAAAGGCATCACCAGGATCTTTCATCTCAAAATTCTTAGCTAGAAATCTCTTGGTTTCGTGCAATAAGCCTATATCGTTGCTGGCAAACAATATGTCATCGAAATATAAAACCAGAAAATATATTTGCTCCCACATAACTTATGGTATATACAATCATCTACCAAATTCATCTCAAAATCGAACGAGATGATCACTTGATGAAACTTGAAATACCATTGTCAAGATGCTTGTTTGAGTCCATAGATGGATTTCTTAAGTTTGCAAACCATATTTTTTGGGTCTCCCGACACAAAGGTTTCTGGTTGCACCATGTAAATCGTCTCATCAATTTCACCATTGAGAAACGCCATCTTTACATCCATTTGATGTAACTTAAGATTGAATGCGCCACTAATGCCATTATGGTCCTAAGAGTCTTTCGAAAAAACCGGAGAGAAAGTCTCTTTATAGTTAATGCCTTCTTTCTGTGTAAAGCCTTTTGCAATAAAACGTGCCTTATACCTCTCCACATCACCTATTGAATCCCTCTTGATTTTAAATATCCATTTGCAACCAATGGGTTTCTCACCTTCTGGCAATGGGACAAGATCCCACACGTCATTGTCCTTCATGGACTTAATCTCTTCATTCATGGCATCAATCCACTTTTGAGAGTTAGAACTTTCAATGGCTTGACGGAAGTTGATAGGATCATCTTCCATCACTCCAATATCTACCTCATGTTCTTGGAGAAATACAATGTAATCATCTGACAATGCACTTCTCCCCTCTCTAATGGATCTCCTTAATGGCATAGGTTCTTGAAGTGCTAGAACTTGTTCTTCTGGAACAATTTCTTGAATGAAAGGTTCTCTGACATTGTCTTAATTTGTGGCTTGAACAAGGTCGAGAATCGAATCCTGATCGATGCCAATAACACCTGTGGGAATATCAACATATTCCTCTTCAAAAACAAAGTCTCTAACATTATCTCCCCCCGCAAGCTCGACATCCTCAAAGAACCGGGCATTTCCTAACTCAAATATCGACTTAGTTCTGGGATCATAAAACTTGTACCCCCTGGATCTTTCAGAGTTATTAATAAAATAACAATTCACCGTCCTTGAGTCCAGTTTCTTTTCATTGGGCCTATAAGGCCGTGCCTCAGCTGGACGACCCCAAACATGCAAGTGCTTTAGACTAGGCTTCTTGCCTGTCCAAAGTTCATAAGGAGTTTTGGCAGTTGCTTTAGTTGGAACTCTATTAAGGATATATGCTGCAGTCTTAAATGCTTCGCCCCATAGAGATTCTGGTAAGGTAGAATGACTAATCATACTCCTTACCATGTCCTTAAGCGTCCTGTTTCGTCTTTCAGCAACACTATTTATGGTGGGCGAACTCGGCATGGTGTACTATAGGACGATACCACATTCATCTAGGAACTTAGTAAACGGCCTTGGACGTTGTTCATCTGAGCTATCATATCTGCCACAGTACTCACCACCACAGTCAAATCCGACGGTTTTAATCCTTTTGCTGAGTTGGTTCTGAACTTCAGACTTATAATTTTTAAAAACATCCAGAGCTTGCGACTTTTCATGAAGGAGATATATGTAGCCATATCTGGAAAAATCGTTAATGAACGTTATGAAGTATTGTTGACCATTCCAAGCAATCGTAGAAAATGGCCCACAAATGTCCGTATGTATAAGTTCTAAGATGTCTAGTGTCCTATTGGCTTCAAATCTCTTTTTGTTGGTTTGTTTTCCCTTTATGCAGTTTAACACAAATACCAAAATCTGTGAAATCTAAGGAATTGAGAATTTCATCTGACATAAGTCTCTCTATTCTCCATCTGGAGATATAACCTAATCGCTTGTGCCATAATGTAGTCGAATTCTCATTTGTTAATTTTCTCTTAGTGCCACGTGAACTTAAGTGTAGGGATTCATTAAATGAAGTAATTGTGTCAAGTGAATAAAGATTATCGTAACCAGATAAAGAATCAGAACCAACTAGTTTTGAATCATGAAACAAACTAAATTTTCCATTCCCAAATGAATAAGAATAACCAAATTTGTCCAAATTAGAAACAGAAATCAAATTCCATCTAAAAGACGGTACAATAAATGTCTCATCAAGATCCAAATAAAATTAAGTCTTTAACAATAATCTAAACTTTCCAATTGCCTCAACTTACACTGTCTTGCCATCACCCCCATAGATGTATCTTTCAGCATCATTTAGCTTTTGGCAACTCAAGCAACCCTGCACACTGATGTGAGTTGTTGCACCAGAATCTATCCACCATGTGTGTCTAGGCACCGAAGATAATTAACCTTATAACAAACCAAGTTAAGAAGCATACCTTTCTTAGCACGCCATGCGTGATAGTTGGTACATTACTTCTTTTTATGCCCTTCAGCTCCACAAAAGAAACAACCATTTCCTTCAGAATTATTTGATTTCTTTTGTTGTTTCTTTTGAGGTGCCGTATCTGCAGCATCTTTATCCTTCTTCTTTCTCCTGCCTTTGTCCTTAAGGTGTGAGCTCAGGTGAGCACTTTCTGTCTTTTCTTGCTTTAGCCTTTCCTCTTCCTGAACACAGTGTGAGATGAGCTCATTCATAGACCAAGTCTCTTTCTGACAATTATAGCTCACCTTAAACTGACTGAACTGTGATGGAAGAGATATTAGAACGAAGCACACCAACAAGTCATCAGAGATGTCAAGTATAAGTTCCTTTATTCTTGAAGCAAGATGAGACATTTCCAGAATGTACTCCCTGATATTACCTTTACCCTTATACCTCATTGAAAGTAGGTTTGTCAAAAGTGTACACATTTCAGCCTTTTCATTCCTGACAAACCGCTTTTTAATATCAACAAGAGAATTCGTAGCAGTAGTAATCTTTTCAGACATAGTGCCCCTAAATGCTTCTGGAATGGCTCTCTTCATTATCATCATGCACATGCAATTCGATTTCTCCCACCTTTCTTTCTCCCTCTTATCATCAGAGGTACTTTTATCTGTAAGTGGTGGGCGACAATCTTCCCTTAATGCAAGATCAAGATCCATGACCCCGAGAACTATCTCGAGGTTCTCCTTCCATGACTTAAAGTTTAAGCCATTTAATAAAGGAATGGAGTTGATGTTGGCAATAATATTAGTAAGAGTCATAGCTGAATTAGAGAATAATAATCAATCAAAAAACATGCTCATATAAGTCTTAAAACAAAATTAAATTCAAATAAGATAAATCCCATCTCAAGATACCGGACACTACATTAATATTTTATCTTTGGACAAAATATTAACTAGTAAGTGATATCTTGATGTAGTAATCAAAACACTGATAATAAGAACATATCAAAAAAATAAACCTTTCTTTGGGCCGATTTATAATTCATATGTAAAACCGAATAATCATCACGCATTTATTACAACAAAATGTACATATAATTCTGTTAAATATTAACTTTCCTTTGGGCCAATTAATATTCACATAAGTTACATGTACAAAACCATTTATATTTCAAAATAAAATTAATTTCCATAAGAGAGGTCACTTTGGCGATGTGTTGTTTCAATTAATTTATGTCAAAATATATATACTATAACAAATCAATATTTGAATTTAATAATGCACCAAATTAATCCTTCATTAATAATAAAAATAATCATCACGCATTTATTAACATATAATTCTGTTAAATATTAACTTTCCTTTGGGCCAATTAATATTCACATACGTTACATGTACAAAACCATTTATATTTCAAAATAAAATTAATTTCCACAAGAGAGGTTACTTTGGCTACGTATTGTTTCAATTAATTGATGTCAAAATATATATATTATAACAAATCAATATTTGAATTTAATAATGCACCAAATTAATCCTTCATTAATAATAAAAATAATCATCACACATTTATTACAACAAAATGTACATATAATTATGTTAAATATTAACTTTCCTTTGGGCTAATTAATATTCACATAAGTTACATGTACAAAACCATTTATATTTCAAAATAAAATTAATTTCCACAAGAGGGGTCACTTTAACTACATGTTGTTTCAATTAATTTATGTCAAAATATATATATACTATAACAAATCAATATTTGAATTTAATAATGCACCAAATTAATCCTTCATTAATAATAAAAATAATAAAAAATATTTTAAAAAATTCAGGTCAACGGTCAACTGTTGACCGGGTCGGGTTTACTCAACTCGGATCCTATCCCAGGCCCCATAAAAAAAATTTAATAATTTTTTTTAAAATTTTGGTCAACCGTTGATCGTTTAATGTTTGACTGGGTCAGGGCTGGACCGGGTCAGATTAACCCAACCCGGGTCCTAATCTAGCCCAGAACCCAGTCTTCTCCAGCGGGGGAAACCCTAGGATTTCCCATAGGGTTTCCAGCGACCAAACGGCCGCCCCTACTTACTTGAAATCAGGCAGCCTTTTTGCTGCCGTTGCCTCACGCTAAAGCAGCAAGTTGCTCGCACCGGTCGTTCCACGTCGGGGTGGGCAACCGCCGGTCTTCCCCCTTTTTTTTTTTTATTAAAAGGGTCGCCGTCTTCTCCCTTTGCCACAGCCATCAGACCGCAACTATCCCGTCGGCGCGGCCAGAAGGCCGCACCTGAAAGCCCAACGCCGGCAGTGATAAACCGCCGACCACAATTAAATTAATAATAAAACAAATATATATATATCTATATATATATATATATATCTATATATCCGAAAAATATATATATATATATTCATAACCATAATCAAGAAAAATTATATACAAATATATATCCATACTCAAAACCATATAGAAAAATTCCGAATTTATTCTTAATTATTAATCCTAATTTAGTTTGTATTTATTCCCAATGATTCAACATGAATAGACTCTGATACCACTTGTTAAAAATAATTATCTATGATGAAAACCATCACCCAAAATATAGAAACGTTCATGTGAGATCATCAAGAATAAATTACCATAAAAGCGGAAGCGTACCTGAATCCATAGTCTGAAATTACTTTCTAGAATCCTGCGGTTGGCCTTCCAGATTAACACGTTCTACTTGAGAGCCCTTTGTTTCTCTCTAACTATTTTCTGATGATGAGATATCAAGAAAATAACATTACGTGTAATCTTGGGACCATGAACATTTTATATATAAGATAACTTTCCTATTATCATAAGATATTCCTATTTTAACCCATCATAAAAATAGAATTACTCTTTAGTCTCTACATATTAAAGGCCAATATCCTGTTATACATCAGAGCCCAATTACTTCAAACCTTAGTAGATCACTTTAATTCGGGCTTAACTTTATTTAACAGTCCACAAAACATAATTATTCACATATAAACCCAATGTTAAATTAAAGATCCAACAACGGTTAATAGTTACTTAATCACACTAGTGACTTTATATCCATTAATAAAATATCACCTTACCTAAACATCGATTTTACTATTATTTCACATCATATATTATATTAATTTAATGTCGATGTTACAAAATTTTGGAATTAATAAAAAATAGTGAGTAATGTTTCAAATTTACATAAAATTCAAATCAAAAGAAAAAATATAGAAGGACAATGTTTGAGTTGAAAGGCAATCAAGAAATGGTGAATATAATAAATGATCCAAAATAGTCTAACTACATGCAATTTGTTCCGATTCAATTCCACATAAATCTGTGTCTTTAAATTTGTATAACACTCAAAGTGATTATGAAGTAGTTACAAAATGGATTATTCTAATTTCTAAAGCATTGAAAATAATTAAATGCTTCATTTATTTCATGTAGACGAGATTTGTAAAATATGAAAATCTAATACAATGCATTATTTCAAAGCCAGTACATGTATAATTAAATTAAGTGTGATGATCATGATCATCAACAGATCGAAATGCATGCTAGCCTTTTAAAGAGTTTGAGGGTCTCTCAACAATTAAATTAAGGGGATAAAAGATGAAGTGGGGTATTTATATGCACTCCTGAACCGAGAAATGACAATTGAATCCAGGCATTACACGTGTTGGATATCATGTGGCGTTCATTATGCAAAAAATAATGATACAAATTCCTTCACGTAATGACTATTTTTCAATATATAGTCAAATTGAACAGTAAAATAGACAAGTATGGGTGAATTCATTTTTAATTAGTTTGAAAAGGCTGATCCAGGACTTTTATTAGTGTCAGACACTTATCACTGCCATGTAGGCCATATAACGAGAAAAAAATATTCTTACACTAGCCGAACATAATTAAATTAAAAATTTTAATTTTAATTTAAATAAATTAATATAAATAATTTATATATTTTATTTATTAAAAATAATGTATTTTATTTCTTCACTTTAAAAAAAAATATACTCCTAAACTTTTTGTCAGTCTTAGATATTGTTTTTATTTTGAATACCTTCTTCATTTTAAAAAAATAATGAGATACCTCTAGAAATTATTCTACATATTATTTAAAATTAACTACTTTGATCTTAAACTATTAAAATATATAAAATAACTTAATTATCTTTATTTTATATTATAATAATCAATTTAATTTTATATTAATATTTAAATTGGGGTTTTAACACATACCTCTCCCGAAGTCTTTCTAACTTGACAATTTCAGTTTTTAATTATGTACCATATTTAATATTTATTCAAAATTAAATTTAAAACTTTAAATAAATATTAAATAAATTTAAATTATTGTTAATTAAATTTTTAATTATTTTAATCTTCAAATATTATATAAATTAAAATTAAAATTTTTTAAATTTTAACTTTAAAGTAATTAAGGGTATTATAGTCATTTAAGTACAAATTGATGGTCAACTAATAGTCTAGAAGAGGTAAGTGTGTCCTTTTACAAACCTTCCATTTAAATGTTAAAATCTCAAACCTAAGGGGAGGTATGTGTTAAAACCCCTATTTAAATTTAAAAATTATAATTATATTTTAATTCTTAATTATTTTTCTTTTAAATTTATTATTAATTTTTAACCATATTAATTATACATATTTTAAAATTGTATTTTATTCAAATAATCTACTTTAAAAATTTATGTATAATTAATATTGTTAAAATGTTCATTGTTAATTTTTACAACGTTAATCGTAGGTAAATTTTAACAACATTAATTGTAAATTTTTTTATAAAATAAAATTTGCTATAAAAAATTTAGTTAGTTGTAAGAAATTAATTGTAAAAATTTCAAAATAAATATTTTAACTATTAATATTATAGAAAATTTACAATGAGTTTTGACAATATTAATTATACATAATTTTTTAAATTTATCATTTTAATAAAATGATAAATTTTAAAATTATGTATAATTAATATTATTAAAAATTTAATAACAAATTTAAAGAAAAAATTAAGAATTAAAATATTATTATAACTTTTAAATTTAAATATTATAATAAAATTATATTGGTTATTATAAAATAAAAATATTTAAGTATTATAATAAAATTAAATTGATTATTACAAAGTAAAAATAAAGATAACTAAACTATTTTATATATTTTTAATAGTTAAATGATAAAATAGTTAATTTAAGTCTAAATAGTATATAGAATAGTGTCACATTGGGGTATCTTAGTATATTTTCAAAAGTGGGGGGATATATAGGACCGACAAAAAACTTAGGGGGGTATTTTTCTTTTTTCCAAAAATGAAGGGGACAAAACACATTATCCCTATTTATTAATAATATTATTAATTTATTACTTAATATTTATATATGTTAACACACTTAATATACATTAGTTTAAGATTTACTATGACATATGTCAACATATCCGTTTCTAATTTTTTAATTTTATAAAAATAAACACTTTAACATTTATATTCAAACATTTAAAATAAAAAAACTAAACACATTAATAAGATTTAGATTTCAGTCAATTTTAGATTTTAACTTAAAAAAACACTATCTTAATCTGGAATAATGTAATTAATTAATTTTATTTTTAAATTAAGTACCTCATAACATTACAATACATAATAATAAATTTTGTTGTTTAATTAATTGCTATATTAATTTATCTTATTTGTGTATGAAAAGAAGAAATATGAAAAATATTCTAAAGTATCATATATAAGTGACATATTACGAAAAAAATATTTAAAAGAATATGCTAAATAGAGGATATTTTCATCTTTTAAAACGTTTCATAAAAAAACTATAGTAGATTCTAAATAAAATAGGATTGTTGTATGAAATTGTATTCTAAATTACATATTTAGAGGATACCTTTTTAATAAAATTGATTTTGATTTAAAAAATAGAAAAAAAAATTTAAACTGTCTTTATTTACTCTAAAAAAGAAGGCAGTAAGATTGAATTTGATTGTACAATATAGAAAATGAATTTTAAATTGACTTGAAAACCGTTTCCAATTATTTGTTATTTGTTAAACAGTCTTTAATAGGTATAAATAGAAGACTAGTCTATCGAAAATAATAATAATAATTTATAATAGTTTTGCTTTTAAATTGAATTTAGGACTGATTTAATAATATAATATTGCTGGTTAAATAATATAGTATTGCAATTGTTTAAATTTCAAATATTCGTAATAATTAGTTAATATAATATTAATAAATTTTAAATAGTAATAATATAGTATAATATATTAGAATATTTTAATCGTGTACGTTAAGGGAATTTTCATTTGCTTAGAAATTATAAGTATTTGATTAAGTTATAATAGAAAACGCATCAAAATTGCAGTAAAAAATTTAATTGAAATATCAAATATTTTAATTTATAAAATATTAAAAATCAAATTATAAATTTAATTTTTTTAAAATTTTATTAATTTTATTAGGATACATATATATTCATTAAAATATAAATATCTACGTAAAAAAATACGAATTTTAAATAAAATATTCGCATAAAATATAAATATAAATTTTTTTATAAAATATAAATATAAATATTAAAATATTCTTATTATATTTGTACTTTTATTATCTCTAACCATAGATCTGAAATTAAATTATTTATACATAAAATATTTAATTTTAGATTTAGAACAAATAAGAGCTCAAATAACAACGATGGGATACCATTACATAGAGATACTGATATCAAGGAGAAAAATGTATTGGACGCATGTCTCAAATTGATAAGTTGTACACAGGATAAGTCGATTATAGAGTTGAGGTAATGAAAATGAAAAGAGACAAACGAGATCGCTAGTGTTAACATTAATTCAATGGCGTATTTGTCACATTGGGAAAATCTCTTGTTGTGATGAGACTACTGTCAGTGTTAATTAATTGATGGCTTTGACTATCAATAGTATCTTAAATTCTTCTACCTTCTGCGCCTGTTTTTTCTTCTTCTCTTTATCAAAGATAGAGAAAAATCTCCATATTCAGTAAGAAATTTTTCTTTTTCCTTTTCATTTTTTATTTCTTTTTTTATTAATATGAATTATTGAAATTTAAATTTATAGTAGGATATTTTTATCTGATAAATTATATCTATTTAATAATAATTTATTTTTATTTAAATTTAGATATGTGGTTGTTTTATAAATTTTTTGTTTGGTTATAATATTATGGTAGTTTTCTCTTTTAAATCTGTAAATTTTAAGAGTTATAAAATACATTTGATAAGATCATATTCTAGATTTGGGAGTTTTTTTGTTATAACAAATATATTACTAGAGATTTGTTGCAATACCAACTAAAAAGATCAAATGTAAAAAGTTCCAACTTAAAATTTATTTTTTGTGTTTCGAAATTTTTTCACTTGTTTAAATCACCAAAAAACATCAAATGTAAAGGTGTTATGTTATTTTCTTTCTATTCCTCTGTAGCTTTAAGATCTATTCGATTATTTATTACAATTAATCTTTGTAGTATATCTGTATATATAGGTATAAATCTACTGTTGTAATATTTCTTTTTATGAAATGAAGACCTATGTTGTTGCCTTTTAAAAAACAATTCCCGTAAATCACGCGTGTGTATTTGGAGATATGGTTAGTAGTCACTCGGATACCTAATTATCTATTTTACTATTATGTAGTTGAATTATTTCACACCGTTATATCAATTTAATGTTGATGTTACAAAAATTTAGAATTAGTTAAATTGGTGGATAATGTGTCAAATTCAGATAAAATTCAAACAAACAAAAAATGTGGAAGGAAAATGTTTGGGTTGAGAGGCAATCAAGAAATGGTCAATATAATAAATGATCCAAAGAGGTCTAAATACATGCAATTTATTACGATTCAATTCCACATAAATCTCATTCTTTAAATTAGTATAATAGTCAAAGTGATTATGAAGCAGTGTATACTAACACAACAAAATAGATTATTCTAATTTCTAAAGCATTGAAAATAATTGAATGGATCATTTATTTCATGTAGAAGAGATTAGTAAAAGATGGAAATCTAATACAATGCGTTATTGCAAAGCCAGTACATATATAATTAAATTAAGTAATATGATGATCATATGATCAAAGGATCGAAATGCATGCTAGCTAGCTCTTCAAAGAGATAGAGGGTCTCTCAACAATGAGGCAATTTGGTCTTTAACCAAATGAGCATTGGTGTACATATCACTATCCTTGTGTAAATAATCAATCACGCGTGTTAAATTTAGAACCCGCTCCATCAGAGGCATAGGAAAAGTTGTTGGTTTGAGCAACTCCTGGTTCATATCTTTCCATGCATTTTCAACATCATTCCAAAACACAGTAACTGCATCTTCCTCAGAAACACCATGCTGCTTCGTGTAGCATTCAATAGCCGAGGCAACATGTTCTCTGCTTTGTTCAAACTATATATATAACATACAACAATATTATAGATGTATACATGGAATTAATTAATTAAATATGTATGTGTGTGTATATATATATATATATATATATATATATATATATATATATATATGGTTAGGACCTAACTAGGATCACTTAATGAAGTATGCATAAATGGTACATACCTTGTGAGAAACTATGTCATCCATGAGCCTGCAAATAACAGATGATGCTCTCACAATCTTAGGGTTACTAGATATCCATTCAACACTCTCCTTAGTTGCAATATCACCCATGCCAACGAAGGAAGTTGTTGCCAGCATTAAGTAGCCACAACTTATAAGCGCAACCTCCATATATTCCTCAATTGTTGGAACATAACCTTCATTGAACCACTTAGCTTCTACGAAGTACATTGCAACTAGTTCTTGCATCTAAGGATATATATATTCGTCAACGAAAAGAATTAAGAGAAAAGAAATATTAATTTATGATATATATATATATATATATATAAAAATCATGGAGCTAGAAATTAATTGCCTACCTTCTCTTTCGCATCATGAAGGCAATATGATCTTCCTTGCTTGGCCAATTCTCCCTCAATTTCATTATAAATATCTAAGAGTGTCTTATAAATTATCTTCATATATTCCGGAAGTATATCTGTAGTGCCAATGTCCCATCTGAAAGTTACCAAACAACCATTCTACAAATTAAATAAATAAATGAACACACATACATACATACATATATATATATATATATATTTTAAACAAAATTATAGGTATTATGTGTGGTTACCTTTTGACAGCTTCAGTAAAGAGTTTGAGCTCTTCAAAAGTACCATAGGCATCATATGTGTCATCTATGATAGATGTTATATAAATTACTTTAATCATTATTTTTCTAGCCAGTGCATATTTTGGCTCAAAGTAAACTCCTAATATCCAAAAATATAACTCCACTAATCTGTCTCTCGTATAAGGCAGCTTATTAGTGAAGTCTAAATCTTTCCACCATCTGAAATTCAATTAAACTTCATATTAAAACTTTCTTAAGTAATAGAACTCAAATTGACCTGCACAATCAATATAACTATCATATCCATAAATAAATCGGTTGAGGCAATATAATTATAAAACGAACTCACCTTGTAATGGCACTTAGTTCCTCCCGATGTGTTGCTTGTAACATGTTGAAGTCTAGCTTTGCAAACTTCAATAATTTTTTATTGTACGAGTCATCTCTTGGATAGATAGACAAAAAGTACAATGTGTCTAACCTTGGTAAGGTTTTACGAAGAGGACGATAAAGAGCATGATTTATTTGTTCTGCAAGATTAGGGCATACATGAGATACTGCTGGCTTAAGATGAGTGGTAGCGAAAGCAATGGCTTCATCCAAAATATCTTCTCCATGAATGGCTAGATGTGCTGCCTCATACAAGCTTAACAAGCCTTGAATATCACTTATCAACGTAGCCTTGAATTTACTTTCTTCATCTTTGAACTTTTCAAATACATCTGATTGCATATAATTAATTAATTCAGAGAAATTAATTTAATTAATTAAAAAAGTTTGCACGAGGATTTTGCAATTAACATAATTAAAATTAATTGCTTACCACATGAAATCTTAATTCCCTGCTGTCTCATTAGTCGAAAGGCAAGAGAAATAGTATAGACATCATGAACATTATCACTGTCAATATAAAGGTCATCATGTATTTTCTCCAATTCACCTTCGATCTCCTTTTCGAAGAGATAAGCGATACCCAAGCGTTGTACTATATCAATAAGCTGCAATTTCTTAACTTGTTCATTTGTATTAGCAGTTATCAATCTCCTTACATCTTGTTTCAGTTCCTCATACCCCTCTCTTGTTGCAGGATCAATTTTCTGCAAACAAAGAATCACATATCAAAATCAATTAAACATATGGTACTAGTACCAGAATTTAAATATATAGAATGGTTGGAAGAAGGTGGCTCAACAACTATTTCTTATAGTAATATGCATATATATATTAATTAAATACTGATCATCGTGATTAAAGAAGCATACATGGTAATTAAATTACCATGGAGTCGTTCGCATATGCAAGGAAATGATCCCCCCAAAGGGTAGGATGAAAATTTGCCGAGTGGCGATTTGAATTCTGCTGATCATCATCTTGGATTAAAATAGAAGCGGCTGAAACTTGAGAAGACATAATGGACATGTACGTATAGGATATTCAAGTGGTGTACGTGGTGCTTTAGATGCTCCATGTTCTGACTATTTATATGCACTCCTAAATTGAGAAATAATAATTTAATCCAGATGTTACCCGTACGCCAAATTTGATTTTTGTAATTTAAATGCATGCATGCATGTTATTGGATGCCACGTGGCGTTCATTTTCCAAAAGGTAATGCTCCAAGCTTGTTCAAATTGAAAAGGATGGGTAAACTCGTTTTTACTGGATTTGTGTTAACTTATAAATTTACAATTATTTTGGAAGCATATTGACAATTATTTTCAATCTCACAAACATAATAATGAAGAACGTGGAAAATGATTAATTTGTGATAATTATTTTCTGCAAATTGATTAATTTGTAACAATTATTTTCTGCAAATTGATTAATTTGTGATAATTATTGGATATAGAAGAGTTTGGGTGACGTAGAATTATTAATTATTGGATAGTTTTGATTTTTAATTGAATTTAGGACTGATTTAATAATATAATATTGTAATATTGCTTGTTAAATAATATAGTATTACAATTGTTTAAATTTTAAATATTTGTAATAATTAATGAAGATAATATTAATAAAATTTTAGATAGTTATAATATATTAGAATATTTTAATCGTGTACGTTAAGGGAATTTTCATTTGCTTAGTAATTATATGTATTTGATCAAGTTATAATAGAAAACGCTTCAAAATATCAGTTGCTTTCTTTTAAAATCTCATACAATAACAAAAGCACTTCTGATCTGGTAATATTTTTATTTTGTTTTTATATTATACAAGTCAAAAGCACTTCTGATACAAGTCAAAAGATAAGCCAATAAAATTTGTTGGTGTCAGCCAGACCCAGTCACATTTTTTTATTATTTCATGATGCCAAAATGTTAATCACATTTTTTTATAGATTCAGGTTGTATAATACTTCCCTAGCCGCCCCCGCCGCCCCTTGGTGAGATTGTTGTGGAAAACACTCGCGTATGTGTGTGCGTGCGCACACACACGCGCGCGCACACACACACATATACATATATATATATATATACACGCGCGCGTGCGTATAGAATCAGTTTGAAATTATTGTAGACGTACACAAATTTATGCAAGGCTAATTTAAAATTACTGTAAATTTTAAAATAATCCACTTTCACAATACTGTAAAATAATTAGTTTTAAGAAGAATGAATTTAATAATTGATAAATTATATTTATTAAAGTGCTGTGAATATCAAAAATTATTTTTAGTAAATTTATTGTTAAAATTATTGTAGTAATGTAAATAACTAAAATATATATAATAAATAGTAATAAATAAAAATTATTTTAAATATTTAATATATATTTACGTACCATCTAATAGGCGATGACATAGTTCTTATTTATAATCTTAATGAAGTAATTATAGGTGAATTATATAATAAAAAATATATGCTTACTTAAAATAATTTATAGAAAAAATTAAATCAAAACTAAAATTAAAAATAAAAAAGCAATGAAAAGAAAAAAATTTAGTTTTAACAATTTTATTTTTCTGTCAAAGTTGAAATTTAAAAATTATTTAGGGTTAATTTTTGGATTTTATAATTTTAAATTAATATATTTGATATTATACATAAAACTAAACTGTTTTTCAAAATTAGATTTTGAAAAATAACTATTCTCTTTCTTCTCAAAATTTGCTGTAGGATGATATGATTTTACTAAAAGTAATTTTAATAAAATTTTATTAAACGCCTAAAATGACTTTTGGCTGTTTAAAATCACTTTTATTTCTTCCTACAACAATCTCAAATGGGCTCATATTTAATGACATTATATATATTTTTTGAGCTCACTTCAATATGAAATTTGCTCTGACATATTGATCCATTTAATGAAATTAATTTTTTTTTCGAGCTCATTTCAACATGAAATTCACTCTGACATCAAGAAAGTCCTTAATTTGTAAGTATTATTGACCTAAGTGTCACACAAACTCATTTTTTATGATTACAAAATATATCGCTCAATCAAGTCGATGAAAAAGAGAAACATGCATAAATAAGCACTCAAAGTTAAAGAATCAAGTCACAAGCTTAAGGTATTAATTGTGTATGTTTGTTTTAGTAGTAATTTTGTAAGCTCACTCTTTAATGTACAAACATATTTTTGAAAACAGTTTATTTGCAAAATATTTTGTGCTAATTTTCTACTAAGTTATTCCTTATCAATTTACAAATATAGGCATGGAAAAATATTTCACTTTTGAATTAAATTTTTCTAGACCAAAATGCAAGCTTTTGGAATCTGAAAATTAGATCAAAATAAAAGTCTTTGAAACTTCAAAAATGGACAAAATTGCAAGCTTTAGAATCCTGAAAAAAGGAGTAAAATACAAACTTTTCAAACCAATAAAAAAGTTGGTTTATTGAAGTTAAACTTGGTTCAATTTGGTCCAACCTGGTCCATTCTGGTTCACTTGAACAAATGAACAGTGAAACATATGCGAAATTTGGTCAATTTAATTTTGCCGATCGGTTGACCGAACTTGGTAAACCGATCAACCAAATTTTTGGATATATTTTCTTTAGGTCGATTCTGAATTTGATTGACAAAATTAGGCCTCATGGTCTATCCAAACGATTTGATTTTTGAACTTCAATATTTTTAACGGCTAGTTTTTTTAATTTAAGTACTCTCAAACATCCTTTAGTTTCCTAATCATATCTTGAACTTACACATTACAAATCCAACAATCTGTAAATATTGCTTTCTCATTTGTAATCATTTAAAGTTGTAAAATCTTGATTTCTTTTGTATTACTTGAAATAGAGTGAAAGAAATGGGTCCTTCATTTAGGATTAAGTGAGATTATTTGGGGAGAGATCATTTGTAAGGTTTGAAGGAAGCCAAAAATATCCTTGGTGTATTTGAAGTCTTGGGTATTCAAGGCATATTCATGGTGAAGTCTTTAGGAGAATTTGAAGGAGTGGATGTAAGTAAGGTTGTGTCAAATCATATAAATTTAGTCTGCTTGCTCTCTTTACTCTCTTTATCCTTTGTTTTTGCACATTGGTACATTGTGGTTGTGTTGAAAAAGTTTAAGCTTCTTATAATTACTTTTAGAAACCCAATTCACCCCCCTCCCGAGTTGTGCATTATCATTTCAAGTATAATTTATAATTTACAATCTATATTATGTATTAAGGTATTATACTTGTTTTGTTTGTGTAACATAATTTATTATGTGTTTTTTCTTCCTATCTTTTCTTTTTCGTTTTTCCTTTTGACAAAAAGAGCTATAAGGATGTTAAATGTTTAATTGGGGAAGAATGGAAAGGCAGACACCAACTTTTGTTTTTTCATGGCCAATTCTTATTTGGTCCATAAAAGAAAAGGATAACCAATCTTTAAATGATGGTAGCCAATTCTAATACTATAACAAACAAATTGTCAATAACAGCAAGTATATATAAAAGCATAACCTAATCGTGATCTAGTTTTTATTTTTTGTTTTGTATAGGATCTTTTTCATAGGCCAAAAGTCATGCTACTATACGAACATCTTTTATTGTCCTTGATATGGAATACCATCAACTATTACCAATCCTTCTTCTGTATCTACATAGATATCATGTATTCTTTTGATTTTCTTCAATACTTTAACCACTTTCTTAGGGTATCCTTGATAACAAATATACATTCAAATCACAAATATGAGTTGGTATATAATATTGGAACTTGCAGATGCATAAAAAAAATTATTGACTACTTGAATTTTTTGTTTTATAACATATTTGATTTTATTATCCATTTATTATTATTCTTCTTTTTCATTTTTGATAATGTCTTAAACAATTCACAGATACAACTTGTGGGTATTACGTGATGAAGTATATGAGAGATCTTAATGAAGATCCAAATATGTCCATTCAATAAAAAGTTACAATTATAGCATCACAAATACACACACTCCCATATACATATATATGACTCTTAATGTTATTTTATTTTAATTTTATCATGTTTATATATTATGTAGTTTCAAGAAAAATATACACATAGAAAAGAAGAGATTGATGAGATGAGGAAAGATTGGATTGAGTTTGTCAGATCAATTTTATAATTGAAATACTTATATATTTTTGGATTTTTTTTTGTTTTATATTTTCAATTGTATGCAATGAATTATGTTGGTTATAGATTTCTTCATTTTTTAATTTATTCAATGAATTAAGTTTACAAATTAATTGATAAGTGCATTGACTTTGGATTTCTTCTATGTCGAGTTTAGAGTCTTTTGCAATTGTTTTGAACTTTTTTATAATATTAAGTTAAATAATTGTGTAACGGCTTCTAAATGGTATAGAAATCAATTTTAGTCATTTTAATAAATCAAATTTTTGTTTTTAAGTTGAAGACCATAATAGTAACGGTCTTCTATTATTATTCAAGAGCAGTTACAAATTATCTTCTTATAAGTTTAAACATTGTTATAAATTATTTTTAAAATATTTTAAGAATTGTTAAAAAATTTCCTCTTATAAATTCAAGTACTATCTAAAACTATTTTCTTATAAGTTTGAAAATTGATAATACCTATAATTCTTATAATTTTGAAAATTGGTAAAAGTTTTCTTCTTATAATGGTGATATTCTAAAACAAGTTGAAAGAAGACTGTGTATATTACAAAAAAAAAAATAGTGCTAAAACGTTATTTAAACTACTTTTTAATTGTGTTAAATATGTATTGTAAGGGAAATCTACTCAATTTACGTGTTGAATCGTGCTTGGTTGACCGCTAGAATAGGCCTCGTATCACTCTTGATGTGCTTCAATATCATTGGCCCTCTGGATCTAAATTGACTTTTCACACCTCTTTCTAAGCTATAGAGAGTAAGGCCCACCACATCCTTCGATTGTACTAGATAGTCTGAGAGTTTTGATGTTCCAACTTTAGTAGACTAGCTTGGATTTGAATGGAGAGATCTACTAATGTTGCTATTACTTCAGTACTTGTAAAACTTAATAAAGCATAAAGCTCACATTGTGAGTCTGTGGCGTGTGTGGAGCAAGCTAATCCTAGTATCAATACGAAGGAACACAATAGTTTAGTAAAGAATCACAATTATAAAGGAATCAGATCAATATTAAAGGAACTTACCCGTGGCAGTGATAAGTGTCTAAAAGTACATTATTTACATATATTTTACAATATATTATTACATCACTATTAGATTTAATGTCCCTATTTGTGCATAAATTGTGAAATTTCATTGCCATAACTTTAATTTGTATGTTTTCATGGTATAGAACTCAAATACATGAAAATATGTATACTTGTACAAGATGGCATGAGTAGAATACTTGTATTAAGTATTTATGTGGTGTATTTTTGTATATAGGTGTTAAAAGAGTGCAAGTTGCAATTAAAGATATAAAGTATCTATTTGCATACAACTCACTTGAGTATGAATCACTATCATGGCCATAACTTTGTGCAAAAATCTTCAAATTGAATTATTCTTTTTTCAAATGGCCACAACTTTTCCAAAATCAGAATGAATAGGTGCCAAAAGTGTGAAGGAACATAATTGAGCATTGTTCATCCATGTGCACCCTAGACCTATAAACACCTTTCTGTCTCTTGGCCATAACTTTCTGAATATACTATCCATTGAGTTGATTCTTGAAGCCTCAGAATCGTGGGGAATACATATAAAAGTTGTATGTTATACATAATTTCAAATTCGTGCATCTAAGCTGTTTAAAGTAGTCGTCATTTAGACACTGGATGTAAATATTGCAATTTGAGCATGCTTTACGGTTTTAAATATATCTCATACTCTAGACATCTTTAGCTTTAAATCAAAGCAATAAACACCACTTTTACTTCAATTTTAGACTTCTAAATCACTCTCAAGTAAGTATTTGCCTTTGAATAAATTTGAATTTCATTTTCTACACTTATATTTTAGAGTTAGGGAATTTGTGTTTGTGGTGAACAATTGAAGTGCTTGGGTGTTAATTTTGGTTGAAAGTGTGGTAGGGGTGATTGATAGAATGCTATTTTAGAAGTGTTTGTGAACTTTTGTGACAAACATTTTGGTGAAAATGAAGGGTTTTGTTGTTGTGTTGGGTATTTTTCACAATTGCACACTAAGTGTTCGATGAATTGCTTAAGTGAGGTTTAGTGTAGTGATCCTAAGTTTGATCATTAGAAAACATTTGGAGAGTGTTAAAGAGTGAAGGGAAGCTAATAAAATGGTTGGAGTACAAGAAAACGGGTAGTATAAATGGACATTCTAAGTGTTCGATGAATTGCCCGAAAGAGACTTTCAAGTGAAAATGACACCAATAAAGAGCATTACTTTTGCAAGCTTCCTTTGTTTCCAAAATATTTTCCTCCATAAGGAGATGAGAGTGACAATGCACAATGAGAGGCAAGATTTTCACATCTTGCCTCCTAGGTATGATCTCTTTACTTTACACTTTGATAATTTTATACTTAAACATTAGGGACAATGTTTAGATTAAGTTTGGGGGTATTAAAGGAATGTTATTGTGGAAGTGTTTTGTAGAATGTATTGAGAATAAATTGATCATACCACCAATTACACACAAAAAGTTTTCAATTTAAGTTTTAATTGCCATATTTTAGGAGTGTTTATAGCATGTTTGTTAGTTTTGAAATTTGTTTGTTTTCTTTTAAGCATTTTCTTTTCATGATCATTATTAGTGTTCTTTCCTCTCCTTTTGAGATTGGACTTATATTTGTTGAGCATTCTCTTGCTTGAGTTGAATGAAAAGCCAATGATATAATTGTAATGATGAATGCTTAAATTGTGAAAAATAATGAATGTTGTCATAATCCTTGCGTTTGACTTGTTGGCAAATTTATTTTACTTGATAGTTTCTTAAGAAATCTTAGCACCTAGTTACAAATGCTTGGGTGTGTGAAAATTTAGAGAAGGTTTATATGAGTTTTGTAAGGATATTAAGTCCTAATGAACTCTAGAACTTAATTGATTGTCACTTGAGGTGAAATCCTAGAGGAGACTCCATTAAGGAAACGAATTAGGCATTCTTTGGTATGTTTGAGCCTTTCAAGCTAACCTAGAATTAATCAATCTGTAGTTCACCCCTTTTGACCCTATAATTTCTTTTCTTGTTTTATCACTCACACAATAGATAGCATGAAATAAAAATTCCTTCCTTTTGAGTAGCACCCTAAAAGTATAACTATGCTAAAGCTTTGAATTTAAGGGATGATGGATGGAGTGCAAAAATTCAAACCAAACTCTTACCAAGTAATCGGGTCTCATGCCTAAGTAAGCATAGAGAACTCGCATAAAAAGGCAGGGTGAGGTTTGAAAGTTGAAAAAAAAAAGAAAAAAAAAACCTTTGCAATTAAATAAGTTTGGGGGTACACATACCCTTTGTGCATAAATGCGGGTTTAAATCATCAATTGAAGAGTATAAATGAAGAAGAAAATGTTGAAATTGGGTGGTGATCAAAGAATTGAAGAAAGAGCTTTAGGATGGTTGAGTTAATTAGGGTGCTTGAACCTCACTTAAAGATCCGTTTTCCCCACGTTAACTTTGGCATATCATTACAAGCTTAATGAAGTCTTAAGGATCCTTGATGTGGTTTCCTTCTACATTAGTGAAGGGTGACATGAAAATTAAGCTTATAGAGTTCCCTAAAATTTCAAAATAAATTTAAATTGTGCATAAACTTATCCGAATTGAATGAAAACCCAATATTTGTGGTACTTCAAACACACACGAGGAACCTTTAAGTAAAATGACATTTGTTTTTCAAGTTAGATTTCGAGACAAAATGAAAGCATTTTGGAGTTTTCTTTAATTTGAGTATGTAACTCAATCTTTGAGGCTTTAGTTTGCTATAACTAAAAGTATGTTCAAATGTTTCATTTAATTTCAATTGTAGATAATTTTGATAAGTCCCTTACTTCCCGTTTCTTTGATTTGATTTACTTGAGCACAAGCAAACATTTAAGTTTGGGGGTATTTGATAAGTGCGTAAAACACACGCTAATCTTTTACTTTTAGACTTTACTTGTTTGTTTAATCCACAAGTTTCATTTGAATTTGATGTATTTAAGTTATTTTATACAAAACAAAATGATAGATTTGGCCATCTAAAGTGAATTTGGCTTTAAAATGATTGATTTGGCTCGAAAAGAAAGTCGTTTGGGGAGCAAAATACAAGAGATGTACAGACCAAAATACAACAAAATAAGGACTAAAATGCAGAACTATCACAACATACTGGCAAATTTCAAATACACAAGCAAATGGGGGTTTAATTGATACTTTTGAATTTTCTACCTTTCTTGGCCGCAAGGCGCGTGACCGCGCACTGCATTTTGCCCAAGTGGACCAAAATGCAACAAAATAGAATTTAAACGCAATAAAATGTCAAATTATAGGCTGATGTCTGATTAAGCATAAGTAAAGGGACCCAATTAAAATTGTCTAGACAAATTGATTTTCTGGGTGGAATTTGGTGCTCGACCGCGTGACCAAAGGGCGCAAATGTACGACACTTCCTCCCCCAAATTGGATGACTTTTAGACCCTTAGGGAGAGGAAGAAAGAGACTTTTGAAAAAAAATTGGGTTTTTAGAGAGAGAGAGAGAGAGGAGAGGAAGTAAGAAAGCTAGAGGGAGAAAGGAGAAAATTAATTAAGAGGGGGGAGGGAGGAGGGAATTTCATCAAGAGATTGGGGATTCTTGTTAACTTGTGAATTCAAATTCTCCTCATCTAGTTTTTCTTTTTCTTCCTTTTTAATTTATTCTTGAATTTAACAATATTGTGATTTTTGAGAATATGCTATCAATTGTTAAATTCATGATTTGTGGATTTAAATTTTACTCTATTTGTGGTTAGACTTATTTTCTAGGGAAATGATTTAATCTATTTGAAATATTTAATTTCTAATATTGTGTTGTTGAATTGATTTGAGATTTAATGTTGAGTATTTATCATGAAAATTAATACTTTTGAATATTTGACCAATATTTAAATGAATTGTGGATTGATAGGAATTAAGAAATGATTATCATATATAGACCGTGTGATAGATGCCGTAAATTATATATTAGATAGAGATATACTAATATGGTTACGTAGTTTAAATAAAAATTATCATCAATTGTAATGCTTTTCTATTTAATTAATTTCACGTAGAGATATAGTAAAATTTTATGTGCAAAGTAGACTTGATTGATATCGAGAGAGACAACCGAATAAATTAGGATAATTAACTTACAACACGTATTTAAATTAAAATAACATCAATTAAAGAATTGGATGCGACCAAATACAATAAAATCATTAACCCTAAATATTTTCATTAGTTGAATCCTTTAATTATTTTGTTAATAGTCAATTTTAGTTTATTTTAATTTTCTCAATCAAAATTATTTCGATTTCTTTAGATAAATTCGTAAATTAATCACCTTCGGTAATTATAGCATTAATATTTCTTGTGAGATCGACATCTTCTTATTACTTTATTATTTGGCTATAACACGTACACTTGCGCTCATTAATTTTACACGCAACACTAATCCCCAAACAATAGTTCTCAGCAACAGAAGCAGCAGAGATGTACCAAATTCCTGTCAGCTCATTAATTTGCTGTGAACAGTTGGAAGCAACAAAACAACTAGCAGTAACAAAGGGCCCAGGCAGGGCAGCAACAAAGCAAGCAATAACTCCCAATAGCAAAGAAATGCAGTACAGCAGCTCCACACCTTAAAAAAACCGAACAACAAACAGAACACCGAAAAGAAAAAAGCTTTATAAGAAACGGTAGCAAGAAAAACTATTTGCATCATGGAAAGAAGGCTCTCAATCAAAGGAGGATACGTAGACCACCAACACAAAGAGTCACAAAGCCCCAAATTCGCCTACTGTTACAGTGTTGGTTTCCTGAAACGTATGAGAGCATCTAAAATTAAGCTACAAAATGTTTGCAATTCATCCATCGATTATGCAAAGTCCTAGGAGGATAAAGATTATCCTTGAGAAAAAGGTGAATTTCGAGAAGAGAGTCACTTTCTAACCAAAGATTAACCCAACCACGAGCAGAAGCAAATTCCGCAGCCAAGATGACAGCTATGATCTCAGAGTAATAAGTCGTTTGATGACCAAGAGTCAAGCAATAGTCCCCAATAAAATCCCCATGACAATTGTTAAAAACACCACCATAAGCCGCAGGATCTGGATTGCCTTTAGCCAACCCATCAGAATTAACTTTGATCCAACCATCAAGAGGAGGATATTTTTGCCAAGCAAGTGTGGTATTTAGTAATTATTACCCAAAATTATTAAATGATTTTGAAATTACAAAAAATCTGCATTAATGATATTGATTTTTTGGTACAAAGAAAGCTACCAGCAAGAACGATAACTGTGTGCTAAAACAATCTTTCGGTTATGGTCAAAAACCATAGTCATCTTGATATGTAGAGCTCCATTCACGATAAGTAGTTGTATTGTAGTTTAGTTTGGAATTGAAAGGACCAATGGAGGATTGCAATGAAGGTAGCAAAGAACTTTGTGGTTTCATCATCATTGTCTTTGCTTAGTTTGCATTTAGTGCTTGAAACTCATAGAATTTGGTTGAGGAATTTCTGAGAATGTATTATGTTGATAAGTTGATAGCATATAGGTTAAAGGGATATCAGCTGATTATTGTGGTATACCATAATTGCGGTTTTATTTATCAAACTAGAAGTACATTTTTTTTTAGAATCGTGACTCATATGTGTTCATATTTCGTTGTTTGAGAGGATGAAAATTTTCACTAAGGCAAGAAGTGTATTCCACTATCTTTTTATTAATTGTCATGTTAAATCCTGATATATATATATATAATGGGACATGTTCAAAGGCCCATTTTTTTTTACACAAAATCTTACATTAAATACAAGTGGTTGGATTTAGGAATATCCAACGGCTGAAATTGCATCTGATCATGTATTTAATGCATAATTAATGCATCCATAATTAATGCATTGTCAGATGCAATCTCAGCCGTTAGATCTTCCGTTGGATGTTTTTAGATCCAACGGTCTATATTTTAATGTAAGATTTTGTGTAAAAAAAAAGGGTCATTGAACCTGCCCCATATATATATATATAAAAGAAAGAATAAAATAAATAATTTGATATGAATGGGTTTTGTGAGAAATAAAGTGTATAAAAATACAGAGTATTACAGGTCCTACTTAATAGCATACTTAGTTTAAAACCGCTTCAACTATTCTGGTGCAGTCTAATTGGTTGAAAAGCTCATAAAATATAATACTTATATCATAATATGGACTGACGAGGTTGCTACTTTCATTAATTATATGTCTACTTATTTACTAGGGAAATTGATAGATGCCCCCCTAAAGTATGGAGAAAGGACAGATGTCCCCCTAGAGTACTAGAAACAATAGATACCCCCCTGACTCATTTTTTTAATTATTTTTATCTATAGTATATAAATATATTATAACATGTATTTATTATTTATATTTTTTATTTAAATCTTCATATATTTTAAAATATATATATAATGAATTTAATTTTTTTTAGATAAATATGTTATATGTAAAAATAAAATATTAAAAAATATTTCAATTAAATTTTTTTACAATTAAAATATCAAATTAAAAATATTTTAGTATATGAGTGTGATTTAACTCATTATTTAAATTTTTTTAATAATTGTATATTTTGATTTTATTATTAAAATAATAAATTAAAAAGTTGATTTAGTCTTGAGTATATTGTAAAAAATATTAAATAGAGACTAAATTGTTAAAATTAAAAAAATATACTATAAAAAAAATATTAAAATATAGACTAAATTATTATATTTAAATAAAATATATATTATATTGTTATTTTATAAACGTTTAGGGATACAAATGAGAATTAGTTAACTGGTCAACAAACAATCAACTAACACCGGGGGGGTATATGTCACTTATCTATAGAGTCAGGTGGGTATCTGTCGTTTCTAATATTTCAGGGGAGTATCTGTCCTTTCTCCATACTTTAGGGGGCCATCTGTCAATTTTCTTATTTACTATTATAAATAATTTGTATTGACACAGAATCTGATCAACGGTGTAATTAAATTAGTAATTTGAGACAAATTATGTAAAATTAGAAATGTAGAAATCAGAATTTTAAATGGTTTGGTGTATTGTTTAGATCCATAGGTAGAAATTTTGATAGGAGATTTTATTAATACTCAAAAATATGTTTGCTACAGTACAAACAAAGGCCTCTCTCTATTATTCTCTTTTCTCTCGCAATCTCTTATTTTTTTCTCTCTTTTGCTTTCTTCCTCTCTCTCTTTTTCTTAACCACTCTCTTTATATAGTTTACATTATAGAGTTTCTTCTAAGTATAAACTAATTAGTTCCTCTCTTAAAATTTACCTAGCATTTCTTGGTATTAGAGATATCATCTTTCCTTTAAACTTATCTTAGCTAGAGTTTTATATTGAGTTTCATAGGTTAATTGGCCCTCTTGGGCTAGGACTAGGACTTGCTTGATTTATCTTTGAGCATGTTGGCCTTTGGATTGGATTTATTTCATCAAATATGTAATTTAGACAAAGTTGATGTTCCATGAGGAACTGTTTCAACGTGCTACTGTTCATACTAGGCACTATTCACATATTCATGGTACTGTTCATGTATATTTTTTGCCTTCATGGTGTGCTAGAAGTAGAGTGCTCATGCATGGCACCCTAGGATGTGGCGTACATGTACATAACACATTAGAAGGTAACTTGCTTGTACATAAAATGAAGCAGTGCGAAAGTGATACTAGATGTCGTTCTAGTGTACGTCTTGAATAATCAAGAATAAAACTCTCAAAGAGAGGTAAATAACTCACACAGGATTAACTGAAGAAAATATTATTGAATAAGTTGATTAATTCTACTAATAAATAACAAGGCCTATTTATACTAGCATATATCTTAATTCTAAAAAGAAAAGGATTCCTAGAGAACAAGGAATTTAACAATGAAATAATAACTTAATCCTACCTAGGCAAGACAACTAAAATAAGAATAATAATAAAATAGAAACTCTAAAATCCTATAATTATGAGAGTTCTAATATATCCAGTATTGCTCCTGCATCAGTTCTCCTCCCCTTAGAAAGAACTCGTCCTCGAGTTGGTCAAGGTATAGGTTCCGGTCCATGGTACTTGTACAAATCTTGAACATTGAAAGTTTTAGAAATACTATAACTTTCCGGTAGATCAACGATATAGGCATTATCGTTAATCTTTTGAAGGACATGAAATGGACCAATCTTCTTCTGCTTAAGCTTGCTGTATTCCCCAACTGGAAGTCGTTTTTTGTTCAAATGAACCATCACGTAATCGCCCACGTTAAATAAACTTAAACCTTTTATGCCTGTCAACTATAGACTTGTATTTTGCAGCAGACTCCTCCAACTTTTTCTTGACTTCTCCATGAATATTAGTCACTTTATTAATCAAGTGGTCAGCAATAATGCTTAACCATGGTAACTTTGGTAAAGAAACCAAGTCTAGAGTATGTAAAAGAGGGCGAATATAAACAACTTCAAATGGAGATTTATCACTAGAACGGTTGGGCACGTTGTTGTAGGCAAATTTAGCTTGTGGTAGGATATTATCCCATTGCCTTGGGTGTTCTTTGATCAAACATTGTAAAATATTCTCCAATGTACGATTAGTAACTTTAGTTTACCCATCTGTCTGTGGATGACAAGTGCTACTAAACTGTAAAATTGTATCAAGCCTTTTCCACAAAGTACGCCAAAAATGGCTAAGGAATTTGTTGTCACGATCTGAAACTATTGTCTTTGGCAACCTGTGGAGACGAACAATCTTGTGAAAGAACAATTGAGTCATATGAGTAGCATCTGATGCTTTCTTGCATGGAATGAAGTGAGCCATTTTAGAAAAACGATTGACAACAACAAAGATAGAGTCTGAACCTCGTTGTGTCCGTGGTAACCCTAAGATAAAATCCATTGATAAATCTTCCCACACAGAGCATCAGGAATAGGAAGCAGTGTGTAAAGTCCAGTATTTTGAGCTTGTCCCTTTGCAGTCTGGCATGTATAACAACGCTTAACAAACTTCTCGACATCACGCCTTAGATGTGGCCAAAAATAACGGGTCTCCACTAATAAAATAGTTTTGTCGCGTCCCATGTGTCCTCCTAATCCTCTTGCGTGTAATTCTTGAATGATGTGATCCCTAAGTGATCTGCGAGGTATACAAAGACGATTTTCAAAAAATAGGTAGCCATCATGTATTTGATGTTTACTTGAAGTTCCAACTGTGCACCTTTGCCATTCATCTTTAAAGTCTCCGTCTTCTGCATATAAGTCTTTTAAATAATCAAACCCAATGATTTCACTTCGTGAGGTGGTTAGCAACATGACTTGACGGCTCAATGCATCAGCAACCTTGTTCAACTAGCCAGATTTATGCCTAAGAGAAAAGGTAAACCTTTGGATGTAGGCGATCCATCGAGTATGCATTCGATTTGCCTTCGCAGAGTTGTTAAGGTACTTGAGTGCTTGATGGTTTGTATTGAGGATGAATTCCTTTTGCACCAGGTATGGTTCCCATTGCTGTAATATCCGAACAACTGCATACAGTTCTTGTTCATAGGTTGTCCACTTTTGTCGTGCTTCACTAAGCTTTTCACTGAAAAAGGTTATGGGTTTTGACTCTTGAGATAAAATAGCTCCAATTCCCACCCCTGAAGCATCAAAGTCAACTTAAAAAATCTTCTCAAAATCTGGTAGCGCGAGAACTAGGGCACTTGTCAGCTTCTGTTTTAAAACTACAAAACTCTGTTCTGCTTGATCACTCCACACATTGTTTTTGTTTCAAATAGTCGGTGAAGGGTGCGACAATTGTGCTAAAGTTTTTTACGAAACGTCTGTAGAATGTTGCAAGTCCATGAAAGCTTTGAACTTCAGCTATAGATTTTGGTGTGGGCCATTCACGAATAACTTTCACCTACTCTTGATCTACATTAATTCCTTCGGAGCTTACAACAAAGGCTAAGAAGATTAGGCTATTAGTCATGAAGCTACATTTCTTCAAATTCATGTACAACTGGTTCTTCCGAAGTACTCTAAAAACTTCTGTGAGGTGGTGTAGATGTTCTTCCTCATTCTGGCTATAAATTAAAATATCATCGAAGTAAACAACAACAAACTTCCCAATAAAAGGTTGAAATACCTGATCCATTAGTCTCATAAAAGTACTCGGAGCATTAGATAAACCAAAGGGCATAACGAGCCACTCATATAACCCCTCATGTGTCTTGAAAGCTGTTTTCCATTCATCACTAGGGCGAATTCGAATTTGATGATATCCACTCCGTAGGTGAATTTTAGAAAATAGTTTTGATCCTCCCAACCTATCAAGCATGTCATCCAGTCGAGGAATGGAAAATTGGTATCGTACTGTAATCTTGTTAATGGCTCGACTATCAACACACATTTGCCAACTACTGTCTTTCTTTGGGGTTAAAAGTACGGGTACGGCAACAGGGCTCATACTCTCTCGTATCGCACCTTTCTTTAGTAGATCTTCGATTTGTCCTTGTAAAATCTCATATTCTTTAGAACTCATGCGATAATGTGGCAGGTTTGGTAAACTTGCTCCTGGGACAAGATCAATATGATGTTGAATGTCCCTCAAAGGTGGCAGTCCAGCTGGTAAATCTTCAAGAACAATATCTCTGAACTCTGATAGTAGACTTTGAACTTGTTCTGGTGTATCTTGTGAAATAGAAGCTTCTTTTGGCAACAGGAGGAGGTTATTTTTGACCTTTAAACATGCGGTATTATTTGGTTGCTTCATAGGTGCAAGAATGATCTTCAAATTATCTTGGTAGAAAGTGTATGTATTGCTTCTACCATTATGCACTGTATTCAAGTTGAATTGCCATGGACGACCAAGTAACATGTGGCAAGCATCCATATCAACAACATCACATAATGGCTCATCTTTATATTTGTCGATGGAGAAGGGAATTCTACATTGTTTTATCATTTTTGTTTCGCCGATGTTTTTTATCCAACCAATGCGATATGGGATAGGATACGGTTGGGTTGGTAGTTGCAATTTGTCTACCATAGTTTATGACACTATATTCTCGCTACTCCTACTATCAATGATAAGATCACAAACCCGTTGATTGACTGTACACCTGGTTTTAAAAATATTATGTCGTTGCATATCTTCATCCTTCTTTGGGGTATACATCAATCATCTTACTACTAAGGAAACCCCCTCATCTTCATAGGTAATCTTTCCTAATTCTTCTTCTTCCTCGTACTATTCATCTTCTAGATAGATTTCTTCTTCAATGTTATCATCATGCGTAGTCAAATGGATTGTTTTTCATTGGGGACAGTGATTAGAGTAATGATTTGCCTTTCCACATCGATAACATTTGTTGCCCCTTGGAATTGAATAAGGGTTATTAGAATCAGTCCTTTTGTTTGTTGGTTCCCTCTGTAGATGTGTAGCTGGTTGACTTTGAGAATAATTTGGTCTAAGAGCATTATCGTGTGGTCTCATTATTTCCTTCCCCTTACTCAAATCTGATCTCTGTGGTGACACAGAAAGTTGTGAAGATGTTTGATTGCGAGTTATCCTTCTATTGACTTGAGTTTCAATCTTCAATGCAAGTTGAATAGCACTAGAAAAAGTGTTATGTGACTGTTTGAAAACTTCATCTTGTATATTGGTGCGAAGTCCATCAATAAATCTTGAAATCTTTTGATTTTCAAATTCGCGGATATCTACACGGGCAAGCAAGTTTGTGAAATTCGGTAACGTACTTTTGTACTGTCCAATATCCCTGTCGACAATGTTGATAGCGACTAAAAAGTATTTGTTCATAATCTGGAGGTAGAAAGTGCTCCTTCATCAATTGCTTCATGCGTCTCCAAGTTCGAACTCTTGTCTTCCCTTGTCGGATTCGTGTTACTTGTAACTGGTCCCACCAAGCTAATGCACCTCCCTTAAGTCGATAAGCTACCAACTTCACTTTCATGTGCTCTTCAATAATCAAAGAATGACTCTACTTCAGCTAACCAATCAAGAAAATCTTCTATCACAAACAAACCATTGAATTGTGGAATTTTAATTTTCATGCGGTAGGTGTTTGGTTGAGTTCCTTGTTGGTTTCTTGGTATAACTGGCATCTCGTCATCTTCGCTTGTTACTTCTTCTTCAATAAACTGATTTCTTGTACCTCTAAAGTTTTCAGACAGAGCATTGAGTTGTCTTGAGTTATTAACTTCAGCTTGAATTTGGACTTGCCTCTGTGGTTGGAGATTATTATTATGCCCACCAAGAAATTGTTGTGTCAAATTCGTAAGCATTATCTCCAAATTTTGCAGTCTTCTATTAAGTGCATCTACTGACTTTTTTCTTGCAAATCTTTCTGTAGAAAGGTTTGTTTGGGTAACTTCTTCGTCTAACATTTTTTTTCTTTTTTTTTAAAGAAAAAAATTAAAGGAAGGGTAGAATCGTAATTTACCTTTTTAAGTTTCTGATGAAGGTGGCCGAAAAAACTTGAAATTAGTTGGATCTGGAAGATTTTATGGTGAGGATCATGACGGTGGTCTCAGATTTCCCTGGATTGCAGTAGTTTCGCCGGAAAGTTTGAAATAAAGTGGCAGTAACTTACGGTTTAATGTCCAATCTAGTCAATTGGAGCGACATTTGACGGTGGAACGCATCTAGAAGGGAAGAGGAGACGTTGCTGAGTTGATTGGTGGTTGCGATGTCAGAAAACGCACCGTGAATAGTGGTCAACGGCGATGGCAGCTTTCAAAATTTCAACGGCTTATCGCGACCTTTTTTGGTGGTCGATCGACGGTTCTGATGGTCGGGGTTTGGTCGCCGATGTCTTTTGAGTCTGATGGTAGTCTCGGATGGTCGATCGGAGGAGACTGGATGGCGGCACGTAGTGGTAGGAGGTGGTGGTTGGCTGTTTTTGGCGTTGGGTTTTCTGTGGGTTTTTTTCTTATGGTTCGGTTCTGTTACGGTTCGATTTTGTGGTGGTTTGGTTTGATTACGGTTGGTTTTTGTGCGGTTCGGCCCTTTTTTTTTTTTTAGGTTTTCTGAGTTCGGTTTTTTTTTGGAATATTTTTTTTGGATAGAAATAGTTTTTATGAATATGGCTAAGGTCGCGGCTGTGGATGGTGGATGGTTGATTAACATCGACACAGGATTAACTGAAGAAAATATTATTGAATAAGTTAATTAATTATACTAATGAATAACAAGGCCTATTTATACTAGCATATATCCTAATTCTAAAAAGAAAAGGATTCCTAAAGAACAAGGAATTTAACAATGAAATAATAACTTAATCCTACCTAGCCAAAATAAATAAAATAAGAATAATAATAAAATAGAAACTCTAAAATCCTATAATTAGGAGAGTTCTAATAGATCCAGTATTGCTCCTGCATCATAAAACGCTAGCAGGTGACTTGACTGTGCATGACATGCCCTTCTTACAAAATTACCCCCCATTAACCATTACATTTAATAAATTTTACAACAATTTGATAACAAAAAATGAAAGAAATGAAAACCTTTTATTTTAACTGAAAGAATTTTAGACCATCTATCTAATCGACACCATACATAATTAGGTTTATGACTTTCCAAAAATTTAGATTGGATACCCCAATTACATACTTGCTTCCTTAAATATTATTCATAACTTTCTTGCTTGGTTTCTTTTCACGAGGAGAAATGCCCTTACCCCCTACTGTTTGAGATAAGTGCTCATTATCCCCTATTGTTTGAGATAGGTGCTTATTACCCTTTATTATTTCAAAAATATCTTGTTACCCTCATTCAATAGTTTGACTAACATTAGCCAAGGATAAAGTTGTTTTTTCATATAGTTGGGTATAATGAACTATTGACCACTGCTGATAGCTGCCATCAACTGTCGTTGACCACCATTGACTGTTATCCATTTAAGTCACTATACACATTATTAGAATATTTATTGAATGTTCTATGCAATGGTACCCTCATCATTATTGTTTGAATAACTATTTGTCGTAGTTATGAAATTGAATGAGGAGAAAACTCAATTCCCCTTGTTGTTTTGTCTAACACCCTATTATCCCCTGTTATATTATTAATACCTTAAGCCCGCCTAACGTTGTCTCCATTATAGTGTTCTTTTATATTTTTAAAGCATTTAGTAAATTGCTCTTAGTTGACTTTATATTAAGAATAAATGGGTCTTGTACAAAGTGAGTGAACCCTAACATAATTATTGTAATTTAATATATAATAAATAACAAATTAATCCTAAAAAAACTTTTATAAATCTGTGCTGTATCATAATATTGGAAATTTGGATAGTATATTCTTCCTTTTTTTTTCCATAGATGCTATTGTAAAATAAAAAAAGTTAGATAATTCGAAATAATATAAATTATTACTAAATTAAATTTTGACTTTTATGTTATCTTATTTTATTTTGAATCTCAAGACAAATGGTTATTGAATAAGTTTTCTTTATTTTCTTATATTTATATTTATAAGAAAATTTAATTCGAATAAGCCAAAGCTTTCAAGGAAACAAAAAATAAAAATTTATTTGCCACAGTTGGGTTTTGGATTCAAACCTAGAATCTTCAAAAGGACACAAAGTATCAAGCTTTCGTTTTGGGAAAGATCAAGAATGGTAAGAGAGAAAATTTGGGAAAGAATAGTGGAGGAATGAGATGAATTTCAAGCTTTTTTGCTTGTTAAAGCTTCTTCTTACTCAAATTAAACCTTCTTATAAATATAAATATTAATAATTTATTTTTTAAAATTTCTTAGAAAATAGTATCTATATTTTCCCTCCACAAGTCAAAACTCCGTTAAAACATTTTAAAAAAAAACCTATCACAGAAAATAAAAATTATTCCAGGTGGATTACTACCAAAAGAATCAATAATTATCACTTGCTGCATTTTATTCAATCCAAGGTGTTTCACAACCCATCAAGAAAAAGACCTGCCATAGCTAACTCAAGCTACATTCCAAGAAATGCAACCACAATTTGAGTTAATGCAATTTGATCCAAGATCTAATGCAAACTGACAATAAAGGAAGGTTGTCCTGTAATTGTGGAATCTCGTGTTATTTGGAATTGAGTCCCAAATAATATAATACAGAAATCCAAACAAATTTATAAGGAATTGAACTTAAAAAAGAAAGACAGAACAAAACCAACACAAAAATTGCACCTATGGGATCTATAATCCAAATGAAATTACGTAAGAGAACATTAAAAAAGTTGTACTTTGCCTTGCTTGTTTCTTCCAAGGTTTCAAAATAGAGAGTACGAGATACTGTCTTCAAAGGCCTAAAACACAACTGAGAGCTCAAAGTCACCAACCGCAGGTACTACGAGCAACGACTTGTAAGGTTGCACTACTACAGAACAATTAAAAGAGCACATTAAATAGAAGACAGTTTTTATTTTTTAAGATGGTTTATTTAAAAACTGTCTTTAATTCTAAAGAATAAAATGATTTTTATAAACAAACTTTTAAAATATATGTTTAGAAACAGTTTCAATAAAACTGACTTTGATTTTAAAAAAGTAAAAGTGATTTTTGTAAACTGTTTTTTAAAATATATGTTTAAAAAATAGTTTTAATAAACTGACTTTAATTTTAGAAAATAGAAAAATAATTTTTAAACCGTCTTCTTTTTTTACATAACTAGAGTATGGTTTTAGTAAAATTGTTCTTTAGTTCTAAAAATATCAAATAATTTTTAAACCGTCTTCTAAAATATATATTTAGAAGATTCTTATATTAAAATTGACTTTGACTTAAATAATAAAAATTATTTTTAAACATTCTTTTTTTTAGAGAATAATTTTAATAAAACTGATTTTAATTTAAAAATAATTTTCGATCTCATCTTCGTTTACTATAGGATGTAAGATTGAGTAGAGTTTTTTTTAATATTAATTCACTCAAAAAACTTGTTATTAATAAATTCATAAAAATTAAAAATTCGCTTATTTAATTTTAATAAATGTACAACGATGTTAAAAATTTGAATTAGGAACAATCAGATAAAATATAGTGATGGACATATATACATAAAGCCAATGAATAGTAACTAACGGATAATGTTCATGATATTGGGTCGGTGGGTCAGTCATTAAACAGTAACCTTACTTTCATTTTTAATCTACTACTAGCTTGTCTAATGCTATAATGGTAGATCTTGAACAATGAATGCATATATATATATATAAAATACTCAATAAAATTTTACATAAAAAAATTGAGTCTACTTTATAATCATAAAATCTCTGAATTATATATATATTAACAAAACGAAGGTAACAATAACTAAATAACATGATTAGTTACTGGCCTCGAATAAAAAATATACAAATATATTACTTTAATGGTATAATATGTGTGTGTGTGTTCAAGTTTTGCATAAAATATCTAATTTGAGTCTACTTTATACCAATAAATTTTAAAATTATATACATACAAATATATATATATATATATATTATAGAATTTAAAACCAAATTGAAGAAAATAATAACTAAATAACAGAGTATGATTACTATTATTGACATTGGGCCGGACCTTGTTAAAAACAGTGCAAATATGTTACTTCAACAATATATAACTATGCAAGTTGTATACATATAATTGTCTATAAAAATCATTAAAGACAATAATGATATTAAAGATGTAGTAAATTTTTTTTATTTTTGGGATTACAAAATTCTTTATTATTTTTTAATTATATCTATTAGATGTATAAAAAAAATTTCATTATTTTTTCAAATTAACATTAGTTTTTCCTCTCTATAATTAACTAGTTTTCTCTCTAATACAAACCACACATTTTTTTTAATTTAAAGAAAGCAAAAAGCAAGAAAGCATATAGTTAACATATTTTGATAATTTAAATTAATGATTAAAATTTATTTAGCACAACTCAAAATTCAATCTTTTGTCACATCTTTAAATATAAATTTTTCTTTGATCATTAGTAATGTTAGGAATTTCATGTGTGGAACGAGCTTATCAAATATGGGCTTCCAATAAATTAGGGCCAATAAATATTGTCAAAAAAGCCCGTTAATTTATTAATTATGATAATACTACTACTACATAAGAAAAACCACTTCAAGTCATCAAAGCTGCACATGCTAGGAGGCTTTATAGTGCACCTGAATTTAGTGCAAATACTGTCAATTAGATTTATGCGACAAATAATACAGACTTGACTTATACTAATATTTCATCTTCATAACAATCAAGAGAAACTATGCTCATAGCAGAATGCTAGCCATAACTAAAGTTTAGCAACATTCTAGTAGTGTTTTTTTGGTAGACCAAGAAGAAGAAGAGGTGACATCAATGACAAGCATTTTCGTAGACAATAGTTACGATAAGAAGTGGTTGAGGAGGAATGGAGGTGGAGGCGGCTTGAGAGTGGAAGACTATTGTGGTAATGAGGGAGGTCAAAATTAGGGTTTTATTTTCAATATTTCTTTGACATTAAAAAATTATACTTTTTAATATTTTAAAGACTTTTTTATTAGTATAAATTAAAAAAAAAGAGTATAATATGATTATTTAAAATAAATCTTCTGACATGTAATTAAAGATTGCATCATATTTGTTATAGATTGTACACCTATGTAAGTTATTCAGGATAAATTATTAAATTGCCCTAAAAAAATAATAACTATTAATAATAGAAGTAATGTCAGGGATATAATAAGATATTTATTAAATAACAGGAGGTGATGAGATATTAGATCCAACAACAAGAGTATCGGGTATTCTTCTAAATTGAATGGTTGTTCTAATGACATTGTTGAAGGTACTGTTATGTAGAGCATGCAAAAACACTAATTATCAGGAGAAAATATATTGCACGCATATCTCAAATTGATGAGTTGTATGCTGAGGCGATGAAAATGAAAAGAACCAAACCAGCATGCACTGAGACACATGTAATGTCAATCAATTAAAGTTCACAGTAATTCTTTAAATTATTAACATTAATTTGTTTAAAAAAAATTGACACGCATCAACACCACCATAAATATCATGTCTATGGTGCTTTTCACCAAAAGAAAACAAAAGTTGGGGATGTATTTCGAATGGCCATAATTTAATTAAGGATTAGAAAATGAGATAGCTAATACTAATATTAATCAACGCGCGTGCTTATTAATCGATGACTTTAATTTAACAGTTGTATCTTTAAATTCCTATAAATTGAATAGTAGTATATATTTAGAGTTGAATTATTTCACACATTAGTAACTCTATGCCCTTTAATAACATATCAGATATACCTAATTATCAATTTTTCTATTATCTAATTGAATTATTTCACATCCTATATCATATCACTTTAATGTCAATGTTCCAATAATTTGGAATTAGTAAAAATTCGTTCAGTGGTGAGTAATGTGTCAACAAATAAAATTCAAACCAAAAGAAAATATAGAAGGAAATTAATGTTTTGGTTGAAAGTTAATCAAGAAGTGGTCAATATAATAAATGGTTCAAAGAGATCCAAATACATATAATTTGTTACAATTAGGAGTGAGCAAAATCGGACTTGGTACGGTTTCTACAAAAATCGAACCGAACCTAAAGTGTATTAATAATGAAATCGAACCAAAAAAGTTCAGGTTTGGTTCGGTTTGAGCCCAACTTCGATTTTTGAGCCGTACTTCTGTTTCAGTTTGTTTCGGATCTTTTTATTTTATACAATTTTATTAGTATATCTAATTTATATAATAATTATACTAAATAAATTAATAAAATAATTATTAATATTTATTTTTATCTTTATTTTTGTGTATATTTATATAAATTATTATCAAACTATTAGTTATTTATAATTTATAAAATCAGTAGAGGGTTACAAAAAATTTTACAATCGTTTCGGTTCAGTTTTAATTTTAAACCAAAATTGAATTGAATCAATTATTTAAATACCAACTAGAACCAAACTTAGTTCTGAACCAAACCGAATCGAATCGAATTGTTCAATTCGGTTCGGTTCGATTCAGTTGGGCATTTTTGCCCACCCCTAGTTACAATTTAATTCCACAAAAATCTTCATTTTTAAATTTGTAATTATGATGAGTGTATACTAAGAATACAAAATGGATTATTGTAATTTCCAATCCATTGACAATAATTAAGGGCACATTTAGTAACATGTATTAAACTATATTATTTTAGGTAGACTGAATTGAAATAAAATAGATTGTATTAGAATGAATTAAATAAAAACTAATGCTATATTTGATACAGTACTATACTGGACCAAGTATAAAGTAATCTATATTTGGTGCAATAAAGTATTATAATGTATTAATATTTATCTTTTTTGAAATTAATTAATATTTGTTAACATTAAATTAAAAAAAATATATAATTTAAACATATATATTATTTATAAATTTTATTAATTTGTATTATAAAATTAAAAATTTACGTATATACAAATATATTTTTTGAAATTTATTAACATTTTTAAATAAATAAATTTATGGTACATTTATATATAATATTTATTTAAATTAGTTAAATAATAATATTTTATTTGTTATCAAATTGTTATATATATAATTTTTAAGTTACAGAAAATTGTCAAATAATAAATTTGTTTTTTCTTGTCTTTTAAACATATACCTCATAAAAATAATATCTAAATATTATTATTTAACTAATAAGGAGAGAAAATTGAAAAGAAAAGAGAGCATAGCTGTTGGTTTGAGCAACTCTGGTTCATATCTATATTATGTACTGTTTATATGCACTGGCTGAACTAAGAAATAATAAATTAAATGCAGGGAAAAGGACTCCTAGGTCTCTAAGGTTTGAAAAATATTCATACTGGTCCTAGTTCGTTAGTTAATAATGTATTGATTAGTCTCTCTAAGGTTTGAAAATGTTTGTCTGAGATTATTTGCAAATGACAGAAAAATTATTTAGTGGATCATGAAATTTAGTTCTTATTTATTTTCATATTATTTGTAAATTCGTCAAATTACAATTATTATATTATAGGGACATTATCACATTTCTTCTATGAGGTTTGGGTTTGTATTATTTAGAGAGAAAGAATAGAGATTGTATCACATACTTCTCCTATGATGTTAGTCAACTAACTTTAAATGATAAATTTATTAAAATATCCTTAATTATTTATTTTTTTATTAAAATATATTTTTTTAATATTTATTTTTGACTTTTGTGTGTGTTAATTAATTTAAATGTACAAACTAAATAAAATAATTATATAATAGAATAAAAGATACGAAAAGTAAAATTTGATTTGAAGTATAATTTTTTTAATAATTATATAATAGAATAAAATAAATATTTTTCAAATGAAATACGGAAATACATATAGTTAATAAAATTGATTTAAAAATTAAAAAAAATTCAACTTCTTTTTCATTGAGTAAGGATTTAGAAAAGTAAAATTTTATTTTTTAGACAAAATAACAAATATCAAATAATGATATTTTATATATTTACCTTTATACTTAACGGTCAACTAACAGTCAAATATAACCATAAGGAAAGTAAGTGATACAATCTCTATTTTTTCTTTCTAAGTGATACAAACCCAAACCTTAGGGGAGGAATGTGATAATATCCCTTATATTATATTGAATTATAAATTGTTTCCTATCTTCATTAATAATTTTTAATTTTTAGGTACATATTTTGAAGGAGAAAAGCAAAATAAATGAAAACATGACAGAAAATAAGAGGAAATTAATAAACATAAGGATAATTTTGTATTTATATTGAATATATGAGAACAATATAGTCAAAATTTGTAAGATATTTCATAAATGTATTTTTATTATTACATAATTTGAATGGGGATACTATGATAAGTGTATTTTTATTATACTATGAGAACAATATGCGTAAGAATGAATTTTCATCATTTGAAAACATGGCCTATTTTTTCTGAGTTCCATTTATTCGGCTGGGCATTTTTTCGGCTGGATGAGCACCAAACAATTAATTAATAATTAATGTATACTTAAACCTAATTTAATATTGCTTCAAAAAATAAACCCACATTAATAACACTTCAAAACTCACTATAAGAAAAGAAGATAAGAAATAAACATAATTTAATTTCATGTATTTTTTTCTATGGTTATTGATACTTAAAATTTGACCTTGAACTAGAGTTTATATCAAAACTAAAATTAGGTCATTTATTAAGATAATATATAAAAAAATAAAAATAGACCCAAGCTACTTTTTGAGATGCAAATTATTGGTTGAAGTATAGAAGGTAAGGGTAAACTTAAATCTAACCCAAATCAACATAATGATCTTGATCTAACTTGTTTATTAAAAATTTAGATCCAAATGATCTATTACGTAATTAGATTAATGTATAAAAAATACAAAAAACCCAAAAATGTTAGATGCAATAAGTGCAGCTTTTGTTGACAGAATTGTTTTTGCTATAGGCATTGTTGAGATAAGTTGGTAAAACTAAAAGTGATTTTTGTTAGAAATATTTATTCTTTGGTGAAAACCATCACACAAAATATAGAATCATTTATGTTAGATCATTAAGAATAAATTAACATAAAAGCGGAAGCGTACCTGAATTCATAGTCTGAAATTGCTCTCTAGAATCCTGCGGTTGGCCTTCCAGATTAACACGTTTTGTTTGAGAGCCCTTTATTTCTCTCTGAATATTTTCTGATGATGGGATATCAAGAAAAAAATATTACGTGTAATCTGGGAACCATGACCCCTTTATATATAAGATAACTTTCTTGTTATCTTATTGATATTTCTATTTTAGTTCATCATAAAAATAGAAATTACCCTTTAGTCTCTACACATTAAAGACTCACATCCTATTAGATACATCAAAACCCAATTACCCAAAACCTTAGTAGATCATTTTTAATTCAGGCTCAACTTTATTTGATAGTCTACAAAAATATAATTATTCATGTATAAGCCCAATGTTGGATTAAGGATCTAACAATCTCCCACTTGAACTATATGTATAACCTTATAATAATGCTTTGTAAAAATAACCAAAACGAGCTTAACTTTGCTGTCATAACCAAAATATATCTATAACCAATTCGGTCCATCAATTATACCAATATAGGATCAGAGCGGTCTTTGTTACAGTTGTCGTAACTCAACCCATCAATGATCACATATATCGATACAACTGAATGATATGGATTATGATGTGGATGTATAACATGAGAATTATATGCAATATGATCTCAACATGCCTATTTTCAACTGGTTCACCTTAAACCTTAGTGAGATCAAACCATACTAGATTCAGAGTGTAAATAAACCAAAAATTTTATTTATGCAGAAAATAACCTCAAAATATCCATAAACTATAATAACTGAAAAAAAAGTTTGTTATTAAAAGAGTATCTAAAATTAAAAACTCTCACTAAAGCTGAATATCATCAAATAACATAACACCCATATGAGCAGTGTGCTCATTAAACACTTTAGGGTGACAATCTCTTAGTGAACGGATCTGCAACCATGGAGTTTGTTCCGATGTGCTCTGTGGACAACTCTATACTCTGAACTCTTTCTTTAACAACTATGAACTTGATGTCTATATGCTTTGACTTCGTCGAGCTCATATTATTGTTGGAATACATAACTGCTAACTTATTGTCACAAAATAACTTGAGTGGTCTCTCAATACCATCCATTATGCACAGCCCCAGTGACAAAATTCCGCAGCCATACTCCATGATTAGACGCCTCAAAACATGCTATGAACTCTGCTGCCATGGTAGAAGAGGCTATAAGAGACTATTTAACACTCTTCCAAGAGATAACACCTCCAACTAGCATAAAGACATAACCCGACGTAGATTTCATACTATCCTGGCATCCAGCAAAATAAGAGTCGATATACCCAACGATCTCAAGCTTATCCAACCTCCAATATGTGAGCATGTAGTCTTTTATTCTTTGTAAATACTGTAAGACCCGTTTAGCTACTTTCTGATGGCTTACTCCTGGATTACTTAAATATCTCCCCAACATCCTAATAACGTAAGCAATATCTAGGCGCGTACAAACCTGAGCATACATCAGACTCCGTACAGCTGAGGCATAAGGAATCTTCTGCATTTCCATTTTCTCAATGTCATTCTTAGGGTACTATTTGAGACTAAACTTGTCTCCCTTAGCCATATGGGTATCACCTGGTTTACAATCCTGCATGCCATATCTCTTAAGAACCTTTTCGATATAGCTCTTTTGTGACAATCCAAGAATACCTTGAGAGCGGTCCCGATGTATCTAGATACCTAATACAAAAGAGGCGTCACCAAGATCTTTTATCTCAAAATTCTTAGCTAGAAATCTCTTGGTTTCGTGCAATAAGCTTATATCGTTGTTGGCAAGCAATATGTCATCGACATATAAAACCAAGAAAATATATTTGCTCCCACAAAACTTATGGTATATATAATCATCTACTAAATTCATCTCAAAACCGAATGAGATGATTACTTAATGAAACTTGAAATACCATTATCAAGATGTTTGTTTGAGTCCATAGATGGATTTCTTAAGTTTGCAAACCATATTCTTTGGGTCTCCCGACACAAAAATTTTTGGCTACACTAAGTAAATCATCTCATCAATGTCACCATTGAGAAACATTGTCTTCACATCCATCTGATGTAACTCAAGATTAAAATGCGCCACTAATGCCATTATAATCCTAGAAGAGTCTTTCAAAGAAACCGAAGAAAAAGTCTATTTATAGTCGATGCCTTCTTTCTGTGTAAAACCTTTTGCAACAAGACGTGTCTTGTACCTTTCCACATCACCTTTTGAATCCCTTTTGGTCTTAAATATCCATTTGCAACTAATGGGTTTCACACCTTCTGGCAATGAGACAAGATCCCATACGTCATTGTCCTTTATGGACTTAATCTTCTCATTTATGGCATCAATCCACTTTTGAGAGTTAGAACTTTCAATGGCTTGACGGAAGTTGATAGGATCATCTTTCATCACTCCAATATCTACTTCATGTTCTTGGAGAAATACAATGTAATAATCTGGCAATGTACTTCTCCTCTCTGTAGTGGATCTTCTTAATGGCATAGATTCTTGAGATGCTAGAGCTTGTTCTTTTGGAACAATTTCTTGAATAGGAGGTTCTCCGACATTGTCTTGATTTGTGTCCTGAACAAGGTCAGGAATCGAATCCTGATCAATGCCAATAACACTTATGGGAATATCAACATATTTCTCTTTAAAGACAAAGTCCCTAACGTTATCTCCCCCCGTAAGCTCGACATCCTCAAAGAACCGAGCATTTCCCGACTCAAAAATCGACTTAGTTCTGGGATCATAAAACTTGTAGCCCCTGGATCTTTTAGAGTATCCAATGAAATAGCAACTTACCGTCCTTGAGTCTAGTTTCTTTTTATTGGGCCTATAAGGTCTCATTTTAGCTGGACAACCCCAAATGTGCAAGTACTTTATACTAGGCTTCTTGCCTATCTAAAGTTCATAAGGAGTTTTGACAGTTGCTTTAGTTGGAACTCTATTAAAGATATATGCTGCAGTCTTAAGTGCTTTGCCCCATAAAGATTTTGGTAAGGTAGAATGACTTATTATACTGCTCACATTATCCTTAAGCATCTTGTTTCGTCTTTCAGCAACACCATTCATGGTGGGTGAACCCAACATAGTGTATTATGGGACGATACCGCATTCCTCTAGGAACTTAGCAAACGGTCCTAGATGTTGTTCACCTGAACCGTCATATCTATCATAGTACTCACCACTATGATCAGAACTGACGGTTTTAATCCTATTGTTGAGTTGGTTCTCAACTTTAGCCTTGTAGTTTTTGAACACATCCAGAGCCTACGACTTTTCATGAAGGAGATATATATAGCCATATCTAAAAAAATCGTCAATAAACGTTATAAAGTATAGTTGACCATTCCAAGCAACTGTAGGGAATAGCCCACAAATGTCCGTATGTACAAGTTCTAAGACGTCCAGTGTCTTGTTGACTTCAAATATACTTTTATTGGTTTGTTTTCCCTTTATGCAGTTAACACAAATATCAAAATCTATGAAATCTAAGGGATCTAGAATTTCATCTGACACAAGTCTCTATTCTCCGTCTGGAGATATGACCTAATCGCTTGTGCCATAATGCAATCGAATTCTCATTTGTTAATTTTCTCTTAGTGTCACATGAACTTAAGTGCAGGGATTCATTAAATGAAATAATTGTGTCAAGCGAATAAAGATTATCGTAACCTGATAAAGAACCAGACCCAACTAATTTTTAATCATGAAAAAAACTAAATTTTCCATTCCCAAATGAACAAGAATAACCAAATTTGTCCAAAGTAGAAATAGAAATCAAATTCCATCTAAAAGACGGTACAATAAATGTCTCATCAATATCCAAATAAAATCCAGTCTTTAAAAATAATCTAAACTTTCCAATTGCCTCAACTTGCACTATCTTGCCATCGCCCACATTAGTATCGTTTGGCTTTCGGCAACTCAGGCAACTCAGTATAAACACACTAATGTGAATTGTTGCACCAAAATCTATGCACCACGTGTCTCTAGGCACTGAAGATAAATTAACCTCAGAACAAACTAAGTTAAGAAGTATACCTTTCTTGGCACGCCATGCGTGATAATTAGTGCATTACTGTTTCTTTTGAGGTGTCGTATCTGCAATATCCTTATCCTTCTTCTTTCTCTTGCCGCTATCTTTAGGGTGTGAGGTCAAGTAAGCACTTCTTATCTTTTCTTGCTTTAGCCTTTCCTCTTCATGAACACAGTGTGAGATGAGCTAATTCAAAGACCAAGTTTTCTTCTGACAGTTGTAGCTCATGTCAAACTGACTAAATTGTGATGGAAGAGATATCAGAACTAAATACACTAACAAGTCATCAGAGATGTCAAGTTTAAGTGCCTTTAGTCTTAAAGCAAATACTCCCTGATATTACCTTTACCCTTATACCTCATTGAAATTAGGTTTGTCAAAAGTGTACACATTTTAACCTTTTCATTCTTGACAAACCGCTTTTTAATATCAACAAGAAAGTCCTTAGCAGTAGTAATCTTTTTAGACATAGTGCCCCTAAATGCTTCTGGAATGGCCCTCTTTATTATCATCATGCACATGTAATTCGATTTCTCCCACCTTTCTTTCTCCCTCTTATCATTAGAGGTATTTTTATCTGTAAGAGGTGGGGCACAATATTCTCTTAATGCAAAATCAAGATCCATGACCCCGAGAACTATCTCGAAGTTCTCCTTCCATGATTTGAAGTTTGAGCCATTTAGCAAAGGAATGAGTTAATATTGGTAGTAATATTACCAGGAGTCAAAACTGAATCAGAGAACAATAATCAATAAAAAAACATGCTCATGTAAGTCTTAAAACAAAATTAAATTCAAATAAGATAAATCCTATCTCAAGATACCGGGTACTCCATTATTATTTTATCTTTGGATAAAATATTAACTTGTAAGTAATATCTTGATGTAGTAATCAAACACTGATAATAAGAACATATGGAAAAAAATAAATCTTCCTTTGGGCCGATTTATTATTCATATGTAAAACTAAATAATCATCATGCATTTATAACAACAAAATGTACATATAATTCTGTTAAATATTAACTTTCCTTTGGGCCAATTAATATTCACATAAGTTACATGTACAAAACCATTTATATTTCAAAATAAAATTAATTTTCACAAGAGAGGTCATTTTGGCGACGTGTTGCTTCAATTAATTTATATCAAAATATATATATATACCATAACAAATTAATATTTGAATTTAAAAATGCACCAAATTAATCCTTAATTAATAATAAAAAAATAATTTTTTTTCAAAAAAAAATTCGAGTCAACAGTCAATTGTTGATCGTTGATCGGGTCAAGAGCCTACCAGGTCTGGGGCTGGACCGGGTCGGGTTAACTCAACCCTAGATCCTGCCCCAAGCCCAAATAAAAAAAATGTTTAATTTATTTTTTTAAAAAATTCTGGTCAATGGTCAACCTATTGACCATTGACTAGGCTACTTTGACTGGGTCAGGGGTTGGACCGGGTCGGGTTAACCCAACCTGGGTCCTGCTCCAGTCCAAAAACCCGGTCCTCCTGTTCTTTTTTTCATGGAAACCCTAGGGTTTCCATTGTCAAGAACAGGTGGCCGTTTTGGCCGCCTTTACTTTATGCCGGTGCCAAATGGCTACGGCTTCGTCTCACCGACGCGACGAAGAGCTCACGTCGGTCTCTTAGTGCTTGCAGTGAGCAACCGCCGGTTACTACCTTTCGATTTTTTTTTTAAAAAAACAAAACTCTTATATGTGTAGCGGCTATCTGGCCACGCTTGAAACCTAACACCAACGGTGATGAACCGCCGGCCACAATGAAAATAAAATATATATATATATATATATATAACCGAATATAACCTAAAAATTATAAATACAAAAACTGAATATAATAACCTAAAAACATACAGAAAAATTCCGAATTTATTCTCAATTATTGATCCTAATTTATTCTATATTTATTTCCAATAATTCAACATGAATAGGATCTTATACCACTTGTTAGAAATATTTATTCTTTGGTGAAAACCATCACGCAAAATATAAAATCATTCATGTCAGATCATCAAGAATAAATTAATATAAAAGTGGAAGCGTATTTGAATCCATAGTCTGAAATTACTCTTTAGAATCCTGCGGTTGACCTTCCAAATTAACACGTTTTGTTTTAGAGCCATTTGTTTCTCTCTGAATATTTTCTGATGATAGGATATCAAGAAAATAACATTATGTGTAATCTGGGGACCATAACCCATTTATACATAAGATAACTTTCTTGTTATCTTATTGGTATTTTTATTTTAGCCCATTATAAAAATAGAAATTACCCTTTAGTCTCTACACATTAAAAGCCTACATCCTATTAGATACATAAAAACCCAATTACCCAAAACTTTAGTAGATCACTTTTAATTCATGCTCAACTTTATTTGATAGTCTACAAAATCATAATTATTCACATATAAGCCCAATGTTAAATTAATGATCCAACACTTTTGGGTTAGTGGTCATAAAGATGGGCAGGCAATGTTTTTTCTTACCATCTCTTGCTTTTTGTGTGAGATGCTTCATAAAGAATTAACAGACAGAGTATAATGAAGATGGACTAGTATTTTGCTTCTTTAGCAAGGGCCATTGCTACAAGATTGATTTGAAATTCCTCATGATTTTAGAAGAAGAAATGAAAAGAATGTATAACTCATACATGTCCAAAGACTGAAGTGGAAAGGATCTCCAGTAATAATTTAATAGTAAGTGTTCATTCTTTGGGAAGGAGTTCAAGTTCTTACGAGTTTTTGGATAAAATTTTCTTCAATATAGATAGAACTAGGACTAAACTTCTAAGAACTGTTATATTAAGATACATTGGATTTAATTTTCAAAAATGGCAACAACAATGACAAAATTTCAATAATTATTAAAACGAGGGATGATTTTAATAATTATTACATTATTAAAAAACTGTAAAGTAGAAATAACAAATTTATCTTTTAAAATACAAATATATATATATGTTTAAATAAATGTTGTAATAATATTTACATCCTAAACTTTATTGCAACAATATGCTATGACATCGTTTGCTTGATTTAAATAATTTCGACCTTGATAGACGATAATTATAATCTAAGTCTTTGTGAAAGATGTTGATTACTTAAAAACCAAGGAATAGGGCCTAAATTGATGAAACGGAGAAATGTATGGCCAAAGTTATTATTTCAAAGATTAAGGACCCATGTTGTTACCCAATAAATAATAATTAAAAAAAGGTCACTTGTATTAGGCAGTAAGGTCACACGTATTACTTAAAAACAAAGGAAGGAAGTAATGGTAAGTTGAAGCTAGGGGTGGCAATTCGGATAAACGAATCGAATTTGGGCCGATACGAATACGATTTGTTTAATATTCGTTTGACACGAATACGATTCTATTAATATTCGTATCAATTTTTTTAAATCCGAATACGATCCGTTTATTTAGATACGATTATCGTTTAAGATATGATTATTCATTTATTCATTTAAACACGATTATTCATTTAAGATCCTATTATTCGTTTAAGACACGAACACGATTTGTTTAACTTAATAATTATCATTGAGACCCTTAAGATATTAAAAATAGCATATTTTATTAAACATAATATATGTTTAATAATTAGATGCTTATATTACATACTTTCCTAAAATTTATTAAAATATATTCGTTAAGGATAGGATTATTCGTTTAGGACACAATTATTCGTTTATTCATTTAAGACACGATTATTTATTTATTCGTTTAATTAATCGTGTCTTAAACGAATAATTATGTGTTGCATGTTAAACACGGATACGATACGAATAATAATCGTGTCGACACGAATGCGACATGATTATTATTCGTATCAAGATTCTAAATCCAAATCTGTTTAATAACACCGAATTCATATCGAATAATCGTGTCGTGTCCCAAATTATCACCCCTAGTTGAAGCGGGAAGAAGCATTGGTCATTATTGATCCATATAATGAAATTATATATTTTTTGGGCTCACTTCAAAATGAAATTGGTTGTGAAATCAAGCAAGTCGTTAATCATCAGTAAGTATAATTGTATAATTTATAATATATTTAATCTATTAAGACGTTATAATTATTTTTTTTGTAGAACATAATTTACGATATGTGTTTTGTTCTTCCAATCTATTTTTTTTTTTTGGTGAAAAAGAAGGATTATAAAAATGTTCAATGCTCAATTCGAAAAAATGGGAAGAAAGCCACCAACTTGTAAGCTAATTGATGTATGTACATAAAAATTATTGACCATTTTTTTCTTAGAAAAATTCTTTTTTGATCCATAAATGATAGAGATAACTAATCTTTAAATGATAGTAGCCAATTATAATACTAGAATATATAGATAGATTATCAATACCATATCAGAACATAATCTAATAGTGATCTTTTTCATAGGGCAAAAATCTGCTACTTTATATATATATATAGGGGTAGGATCAATGCCCTTTTTTTTTTTTACACAAAATCTTATATCAAAATATAGGCCATTGGATCTAAGAACATCCAACAGTTGAGATTGCATCTGACAGTGCATTAATTATGCATTAAATACATGGTTAGATACAATCTCAGTAGTTAGATACGCCTAAATCCAACGACGCGTATTTGATGTAAGATTTTGTGTGAAAAAAAATGGTCATTGATCCTACTCCATATATGCCATTATATATATATGGGGTATGATCAATGGCTCCCCTTTTTTTTATACAAAATCTTACATCAAAATATAGGTCGTTAGATTTAGACACATCCAACGGCTGAGATTGTATCTGATAGTGCATTAATTATAAATGCATTATTTATGCATTAAATACATGGTCAGATGCAATCTCAGCCGTTTGATGTCCCTAAATCCAATAGCTTGTATTTGATGTAAGATTTTGTGTAAAAAAAAAAAAGGTCATTAATCCTGCCCCATATATATATATCTGGGGTATGATCAACAGCCCTTTTATTTTACACAAAATCTTACATCAATTATTAACCTTTGCACAAAGGTCAGGATTACATATAATAAAGATTAAAAATTCTTACAAACTCATTTAATATGGTCTTTTATGTTTTTTTAGTTTCTCTTTCTTATCTCTTATTTATTTATCTCTCTCCTATTTTTCTATTATTTATTATATTTTCTCTCTCTTCATAATTTTTTTACATTTAAATTATCATTTATAAATTGAAAAACTCAAAAATTTAAATAACTATTTTAATTTTTAGTTTAATTATCACTTAAAAACTCATAAATTATTATTTGTAACTTAAAAATTCATAAACTAATTAATTATTTTTGTATATTATGATAGTTTTTAAAAATTCTTAAATTTTTTAGATAAATTAATTAATAAAATTTTAATTTTAATTTATAAGTCGGAATTAAAATAAAAATTAATTTAATTTTTATTCAAATTCTTGAATTTTTAATTTCTAAATAATAACCAAAAAGAAATTATAAAGAGAGAGAAAATATAATAAATAATAGAAAAGTAGGAGAGAGATTAATAAATAAGAGATAAAGAAAAGAAAATAAAGATACATAAAAGACCCTATTAAATGAGTTTGTAAGAATTTTTTTAATATTTTTTAATAGTTATGTCAAAGACAAAATTTTTAAATATATATTCAATTTTTGTAAACAAATATCATTATTTTTAATTATTTTTATGTTGTTTGACTATTTTTCTTGTGACTTGTTGATTTATGATTATTATTTGTCAATAAAAGAGTATTGTTTCAATTATAGATTAGGGTAAAAATGAAAAATAAAAAAATGGAAACTTTAAAGTCAAAATCAAAAAAAGAAAGGTGAACTTTTAAAATAAAAAATAGAATTGACAATAAATTAAATATTTATTTTTTTATTGAAATTAAATTATCTTCATATAACTAATTCATTTAATTAAAAAAATCAACTAAAATTTATAAAAAAAAGTATTTATATCATTATATTATTCAAATAAGGGTCAGAGGGGTATTTTTATCAGTAAATCAGTCAAAATGAGTCAACAGTTAATTTTAACAAAAAAGTTGACGAAAGGGATGCGTTTTAGATGTCATTTATCCATATATGTCCTTGTGAAAATAGAAAACCATCAACTATATTTAAAATAAAAAAAATTAAATTTTATAATGTACAAAAAAATCTATTTTTAGTGACGCCAAAAACTTTGTCACTAAAGGGATATTTGGTAACGACATTTTTAGTGTTGTTGCTAAAAAATAAAGAAAAATAATATTAAATAATTTTCACCTTTAGTGACGACCATATCGTCACTAAAGATGGACTTTTAGCGACGATACAGTATGTCGTCGTTAATAGTATTGTTGGTATATGGTGCCAAAATTTTGGCGACAAAATAATTTTGTAGATAATTTTACAAGATGATTGTGTAATAAAAATGTTTGCATTACTATTTTTGGTTTGGGTTATCTCTCTTTTGTATTGCTTGTTGATTGGATTAATATTCTAGTTGAATTCTTGGTCTTGGCCAATGGTCTGTAGGAAATAGACTGCTTGTTTGGCCTGGTTGGTAAATTTAAAGAGTTTATTTTATTTTTTTTACAAATGAGATTGTAAAATGCAAGAAAGAATTTGAATGTAAGATATTTTACTATATATATTTCTAATTGAAGCTAACTCGTCAACATATACTTATATATTTCAATTAATGGTTTAAATTGAAAATGCAAAAGTAAATTAAATATAGAAGAAACATAATATTCATCCGTATATAACAAGCTAAAAAAGAGAAGCCAAAATACATAAATAACCAAAGTAATGGTATTTATTAATTATTATGAGTGATCGAAAGTACTTTTTTCAGTTATTCCTCGAGATGGGAGATGAGGCCCTACTATTCTTTTAGTTATTTGATCATGGTTGTTTGATCAATTTGGTGAAAGATTTCTCATTGAAGAAAGAAAACAAAGAATATTTGGTTGACAATAAAAAAAATTGGAAATGGAATTTGAAAATGTGCTTTTGGATTCATTTTGCAAGTTACATTAGTAAAATGCCCTTTTTCAATTTACGATGATTTAAAATGTAGATCTCAAGCACTTTAATTTGATAATAGCTCTTCTTTCAATGATATAGGTCTATGTGGTGAGTGACAATATACTTTATTTGAGTTGCAAAATACAAAATATAGTCGTAGGGTACAAAATATGAGTTACAAGATACAACATTTGGTTTACTGAAAATAAGTTGAACACTAGTAAAAATGAATGGAAGGATATTAAATTCATTTTCACGAAATTCTTATCACATCAATTTTCATCTGTATTGTATTAATATATTTTTTTAATAAAGATTTGTGATAATATTTCGACTATTAATTTGTTGTGTAATAAATTTGATCTTTTTTATTGTGTAATTAATCTATGTTTATCATTAATTTATTTGATTGCTAATATAATTGATAAATGAAATTTATAAAAATAAAATTATATTACTAATTTGCAGCAAGAAATAATATACAAACAATAGAGGATAATGAAATTATGACTCAAAGAGAATTTAGTGACAACATAATGGCAGTAAATGAAATTTTAGCTATGACATGGTTTTGTCGTCCAAAAATGCTTTAGCGACGACACTATGTTGTCGCCAATCATATTTTGGCGACAACGATATGTTGTCACCTATAATCTTTTTGGTGACTACAACATGTTGTCACTAATAAGTTCTTTAGCGATGACCTAGCAACGACAATGCATTGTTGCCAATATCCTTTATAGTGATGACATAATTTTTATTGACCATCTTTTAATGATGAATTTAGCAACGACTCATGTTGTCGTTAAAAATTATTTTTTTTTTGTAGTGATGTATTAATAAATTTTAATTTATCAATATTGTTATATATAAAATGATAATATTATTTATCTATTTAATTAAGTTTTTGAAATTTATTAATTATTTTTCTTGAATAATTATTATTAAATAAATATTATTTTATAGTAAATAAAAACTATTAAAGATATTTTTACAGTGTATAATTTTTCGAGTAAATAATAATTAAAGTGTATAATTATTATTTTATAGTAAATAAAAACTTTTAAAGATATTTTAAGCCTATCAAATTAGCCATCCTTTATTATTTTACCTTTCAGTTTGACCATAAGAAAACATCGAGCACTACTTTTTGCCAAATGAATGCCACATGCATGTAATTTCTCCATGTCTCAGTTCAGCCAGTGCATATAAGTTGTACATAACATTTAACGTATTAATAAATTTTGGTGGAGTCTAATTGTTTACAAAGTTCAAAATATATAATAGGGAAAACTACTAATTTTATCCATAATATATTTCGATATTATTAGTTACATATGTATTATTTTCAAATTACACTTTTAATTCTTACCGTTATAATATGGAATGTTAAATATTAGTATATTTTATCATTTGACGCATTTGTCTTTAACTAATTAAATTTATATTGGGTTTAAATTAATACAAAAGAATATAAAAAATAAATTTCTTTTTATTAAGACACTAATTGCTTTTATTTTTAATTTTAAGCTTTTTTATTTTAACAAATAATTATTGAATAATATTTTTTAAATTATAAAAATTTACAAAAAAAATTTCATAATTAGGCTTTATAAAACATCTTATTCATAAATGATTTTTTACAAGAAATTTAGGTTTTATTATATTATTTTGTTAATTTTATTGTAAAACTAAAAATATTCAAAATAAATAAACTTATTTAGATTTTATTATTTTATTTTTATTAATTTTATTATAAAAACTAAAAAGAAATAAGCTTTTAGATTTTATTATTTTTATTTTATTAAAATTGTATTATTTTTATCTTTATTTGATCTTATTGTAAAAAATTTTAAAATGAAAAGAAATAAACTTATTTATATTTCATTATCTATATTTATATTTGATTTTATTGTAAAAATTTAAAAAATAAAAATAAATAAATGGATTACATTATGAATTTAAGTTTTTTAGTTTTATTAAATTTTTAATTTGAAATTAATTTTTATTAAATAATTTTATTCTTAATGTTTGTTTGAGTTTTTTAGAATTGATATTTATTTTATTTTATTTTTTAAAAGTTAGATGACATTATTATCAATATAGGGATAATAAGGTTATTTTCACTCAAAAATTGAATTTTTAATATTAGTGTTATAACGGCGGGGACTAAAAGTATAAATTTGAAACAATAAGGATGTAAGTGGAATATTGAAATACATTAGGTATAAAATTAGTATTTTTTCTATATAATATTTATGCTAAAATATGCACTAACTAGGTTGTTGCGTTTATTAACTATATGTCTATTTGTTCAATATTATAAATATTTTTTGTTTACGCAAAAATCTAGTCAATGGTATAAATTGGTAATTTTAGACCGATTATGCAAGAACCAAAAATAGATTTGTTGTGGTACAAACAAAGCTCTCTCTATCTCTTTATTTTTTCTTTGTATTGCTTCTTCTCCTCTCTTTCCTTAATCGCACCCTTTACATAATGTAAATTGTAGAGTTTCTTCTAAGTACAAGCTAATTAGTTCATCTTTTATAATTTATCTAATATTTATTGGAATATGATATATATGATTTTTTTTTTAAACTTATCTTAGCTAGAGTTTCATGATGAGTTAAACTTTTGTAGGTTAACTTGGTTTGCTGGGTTTGGGCTTGACTTACTGAATTTGTCTTTGATTTTATTGGGCTTTAGATCGAACTTGTTTGCTCTACTCTTAGACTTAATGGCCAAATATATAATGTTTCAACTTGATATTATTCATACACGATACTATTCACCCTCGACACTCTTTATACTCACCACTATTTACATATGCATGTTATTGTTTACATATGATTTTTTGCCTTTATAGTAGTCTAGGAAGAGACATATGTTAGTTTGATTAATATTAATTAATGATAAAGTTGTCTTTCTACATAGACATGTTTAATGAATTGTGTTGATCGGCCACCATAGACCGTCATTGATCACCTATTAATTGTCATTCATTTAAGACCAAACACACTATTAGAATTTTTGTTGAACGCTATATGCAATGGTACCCTCATCATTATTGTTTAAGCGACCATTCGTCATAAATTTGAAGTTGGATTATTTACACTTAAAAATTTTAATTTCATATTTATGGTAAATGGTTCCTCAAATATCAATGATGATGATTCTATTGCTTAAAACATGCAACAAACTTTTGTCAAGAGAAAAATGTATTGTATGCATATCTCGATTATAGAGCTGAGATAATGAAAATGAAAAGAACCAAACCAGCATTCATGCACCGAGAGTCATGTAATGTCAATCAATTAGAGTTCACGGTAATTCTTTAAATTATTAATATTAATCACGACAGAATAAATTAATGTTTCTTAAAAATAATTTATTTAATTTCCAAAAAATTTACAGTTTTATAATAAAAATATAATTTTGAAATGCATCATGCATGGAGAAATGATATATATCTATATATATATATATATATATATATATAATTAATGTTCCAGGACCAGGAGGCTTCGAATCTCTCCCAAGGGATGGGGCCTTGTAAATTTTTTGAAGCTTCAATATAATCAGATCTGTAGCCCCCATCAAATCAACAAAGTAATGAAGAAAAAGAAAAAGCAGATTTAATTATTCAACAACTAAAGTTTTTTTCTTTTTAAAAAAAAGAGAAGATTAAAAGCTAATATTTTCTTCTAAGATTGCTGTCCAGAATTTTTCTTAGCATTCTACACCACAGATTTGCTTATCTGCTGTTTAATGGTTGGCTCTCATCTACTCTCTTTTTGACTCCTAAAATATCATGCTGTTCTCTTCATACGCAGGTTCTCAGAAATTACCCAGAAAATATATGAGAGGGGAAATGAAAGTTAAAACCTTTTGCCTGAGATTGAATAGACTGATTAACAAAGGTAATAAATGATAACAATAGATATCCATTATTTATTTTATGTATATATATATATATACATGCACGTCCAAGGTGCTTAATTTTCACCAAAGGTAAAGAAAAGTTGAGGATGTATTTCCAATGGCCATATTTTAATTAAGGAAATGAGATAGCTAATGCTAACATTAATCAACGCCCGTGTTTGTCACATTGTGAAAATCTCTTAAACTTATTGTGATGAGACTACGTCAATGTTTATTAATTGATGACTTTAACTAACAATAGTATTTTTAAACTCCTGTAAACCGAATAGTGCGTATATATTTGAACATATGGTTACTCAGTTACACTAGTGACTTTATGCCTATTAATAAAATATCACGTATAGTTGATTATTAATTTTACTATTACATTGTTGAACTAATTAACATCGTATATCATAACAATTTAACGTCCATGTCACAAAAATTTGGAATTAGTGAAAATATGTTCGCTAGTGAGTATTGTGTCAAATTCAGATACAATTCAAACCAAAAAAATGTGGAAGGAAATTAAATGTTTGGGGTTGAAAGGCAATCAACAAATGGCCAATACAATAAATGGTCTAAAGAGGTCTAAATACATCCAAATTGTTACGATTCAATTCCACAAAAATCTCCATCTTTAAATTTGTATAACAGTCAAAGTGATTATGAAGCAATGTATACTAACACTACAAAATGGATTATTCTAATTTATAAAGCATTGACATTTGACAATAATTAAATGCTTTACTATTTCATGTAAATGAGATTATTAAAACATGGATTCTATTCCAATTCATTATTCTAAAGCCAGTACGTATATAATAATTTTATTTAAGTGTGATGATCATGATCAACAGATCATGCTACCTCTTTAAAGAGTTTGAGGTTCTCTCAATAAAGAGGCAATCTGGTCTTTAACCAAATGAGAATCAGTGTAGTTATCACTATCCATGCATAACTAATCAATCATGCGTGCAAAATTTAGAACTCTCTCCAACAGAGGCATGGGGAAAGCTATTGGGTTGAGCATCTCCTCGTTCATATCTTTCCATGCATTTTTAACGTCCTTCCGAAACACATTAATTGCATGTTCCTCAAAAACACCATCGTGTTGCTTCATGTAGCATTCAACATAGGTGAGGCAACATGTCCTCTGATTTGCTTAAACGATATATAAGTACATACAACAATATTATATATGTATACATATATGGAATTAATTAATTATATAGCTAGGAACACTTAACCAACGACAACGAAGTTAATTAAGCATGCATATATGGTACGTACCTTGTGAGAAACTATGTCATCCATGAGCCTGCAGACAACAAATGATGCTCTTACAATCTTAGGGTTACTAGATATCCAGTCAAAACTCTCCTTAGTTGCAATATCACCCATTCCAACGAAGGAAGTTTTTGCCAACACTAAGTAGCCACAACTTATAAGTGCAACCTTCATATGTTCCTCAATTGTTGGAACATAACCTTCATTCAACCACTTGGCTTCTACAAAGTACGTTGCAACTTGTTCTTGCATATGAGGATATATAAATATATGTCGTCAAACAAAAGAAATTAAGAGGAAAGAGATAATATGAATTAATTTATGAATATATATAAACAACGAATTAAGCAAGAAATTGCCTACCTTCTCTTTCGTATAACAAAGGCAGTACGATCTTCCTTGCTTGGCCAATTCTCCCTCAATTTCATTATAAATATCTAGGAGTGTCTTATAAACTAACTTCATATATTCTAAAAATATATCTATAGCACCAATGTCCCATCTAAAAGTTACTGAATAACCATACATACTCCAAATTAAATTTAAACAAAGTTATACACACACACACACACACACACAGATATATATATGGTTATCTTTTAATGGCTTCACTAAAGAGTTCAAACTCTTCAAAAGTACCATATGCATCATATATATCATCTATGACAAATGTTATATAAATTATTTTAATAATCATTTTTCTTGCCAATGCATACTTTGGCTCAAAGTAAACTCCTAATATCCAAAAATATAACTCCACTAATTTGTGTTTCACATAAGACATCTTATTAATGAAGTCTAAATATTTCCACCACCTAAAATTCAATTAAACTTCATATTAAAATTTTCTTAATAGAACTCAAATTGACTTGCATGATCAGTACAACTACCCTATCCATATACAAATCGATTGAGGCAATTTAATATATAAATCGAACTCACCTTGTAACGGTACTTAGTTCCTCCTGATGTGTTGCTTGTAACATGTTGAAGTCTAACTTTGCAAACTCCAATAAAGTTTTATTGTACGTGTCATCTCTTGGATAGATGGACAAGAAGTACAATATGTCTAACCTTGGTAAGGTTTTATGAAGAGGACGATGGAGCACGTGATTTAATTGTTTTGCAAGATTAGGGTATGCATGAGATAATGTTGACTTAAGATGAGTGGTAGCAAAAGCAATGGCTTCATCCAAAATACATTCTTCATGAATGACTAGATGGGCTGCCTCATACAAGCTTAACAAGCCTTGAACATCACTTATCAACATTGTCTTGAATTTACTTTTTTCATCTTTGAACTTTTCAAATACATCTGCTTGCATATAATTAATTCACAGAAATTAATTTAATTTAGGCCAACCCAATTTAATTAATTAAATTTGCTTGAGAATATTTAATTTGCAATTAACATATATAGCTTAAGTAATTAAAATTATTTGCTTGCCATATGAAATCTTAATTCCCTATCGTCTGAGTAGTCAAAAGTAAAGAGAAACAGTGTAGAGATCATGATCATCATCACTGTCAATATCAAGGTGATTATGTATATTCTCCAATTCATCTTCGATCTCCTTTTAGAAGAGACAAGCCACACCCAAGCGTTGTACTGTATCAATAAGGTGCAATTTCTTGACTTGTTGATCTCTGTATTAGTAGTTTTCAATCTCCTTACTTCTTATTTTAGTTCTTCGTACTCTTCTCGAGTTGCAGGATTAATTGTCTACAAAAAAAAAAGAATCACGTATCAAAATCAATTAAACATGTAGTAATAGCACTAGAATTTAAATATATAGAACGTGGGTAAAAGGTGGCTCAACAACTATTTCTTATAGTAATGTTCCTATTTATTAAACAATTAATTGTTTTAATCTGGGACTGAAATTAAGAACAGAACTTTAATTATTTATTAATTGTTTAATTATTATATTTTGATGAAATTACCTACTTAATTAATTGTTTCAAAAATATTTCATTACATTTATTTGTCACTCGAGTTAATAGAGAAGTATTTTTTCTTGATTTTGATATTCTAAGACAAGTTAAAAGAGAGCGGTTTACAATATGTTCTAAAAAAGGTATTTAAAATACTTTTTAATATCTTGCGCACTTTTAAGAAAAATATACATAGGGACAAGAAGAGATTAATGAGATGATGAGCAAAGATTGAGTAAATCAATTTTGTAATTGAAATACTTATATATTTTTGGATTTTTTTGTTTTAGATTTTCAGTTTTACTTATTGAATTATATATATATATGGTTATAGGTCATTTCCTTTCTTATTCAATGAATTAAGGTTACAAATGAATTGATATGTGAAATTATTTTAAGTATTTTTATACTATTGAGTGTACAATATACATACATATATACACGTACATTTATGCATATACATATATATATATAGTTATTTTATTCAATAATTATTTTTTGATTAAATTCAATTAATTTTAGTCAAACGCATATTTTGAGAATTTATTGTATTTTTTATTTTTAAAAATACAAAATCATGGGGATGTATTTCCAATGTCCAATGTCTAACATTAATCATCGCGCATGTTTGTCACATTGTGATAATGTTAATCCTTAAATATTTAGAGATCTGGTTGGTAGTCACTCAGTCATGCACATCACGTAACTTAATTTTCAATTTTACTATTATGTAGTTGAATTATTTTACATCGTATATCATATCAATTGAATGTTGATGTTACAAAAATTTTGAATTAGTAAAAATAGGTAGGTAATGTGTCAAATTTAGATAAAATTCACACCAAAAAAATGTGATAATTATTTTATAGAACGTAATTTATGATATGTGTTTTCTTCTTCCAATCTTTTTTTTTTTTGGTGAAAAAGAAAGATTATAAAAATGTTCAATGCTGAATCAGAAAAAAATGAGAAGAAAGTCACCAATTTGTAAGATAATCGACAATTAATGTATTTATTATAAATATATTTTATTTAATTAAATTTTAGAGATTTATTGATTTTTTTTAAATAATTATTATTATAAAGTATATAATTATTATTTTATAGTAAATAAAAACTTTTAAAGATATTTTTAAGCCTATCAAATTACCCATCCTTTTCTATTTCATTTTTCAGTTTGACCATAAGAAAACATCGAGCATTACTTTTTTGAAAATGAACGCCACATGAATGCATTTAAATTAGAAAAATCAACTTTGACGTACGTGCAATTTTCCATTTCTCAGTTCAGCCGGGGCATATAAATAGTACATAACATTACAGCATCTAATGCACTACACCACTTCAAATTTTTAACTTGGTATTAATATTATTTCCATTATGTCTTCTCAAGTTTCAGCTACTTCTACTATAATCCAAGAATGATCAGCAGAATCCTAATCGCCACTCGGCAAATTTTCACCCTACCCTTTGGGGGGATCATTTCCTTGCATATCTTAACGACTCCATGGTAGCTTAATTAATTACCATGCATGCTTCTTTAATCATGATGATCAGTATTTAAATATGAATGTTTAATTGATTTTGATACGTTAATTCTTTTTTGTGCAGACAATTGATCCTGCAACTCAAAAAGAGTACGAAGAACTAAAAGAAGAAGTAAGGAGATTGATAACAGCTAATATAGATGAACAAGTTAAGAAATTGCACCTTATTGATACAGTGCAGCGCTTGGGTGTGGCTTATCTCTTCGAAAAAGAGATCGAAGATGAACTGGAGAACATACATAATCACATTGCTATTGACAATGATGATAATTATGATCTCTACACTGTTTCTCTTTACTTTCGACTACTCAGACAGCAGAGAATTAAGATTTCATGTGGTAAGCAGATAATTTTAATTACTTAAGCTATATATGTTAGTTGCAAATTAATTTCTCTGAATTAATTATATGCAATCAGATGTATTTGAAAAGTTCAAAGATAAAGAAAGTAAATTCAAGGCAACGTTGATAAGTGATGTTCAAGGCTTGTTAAGCTTGTATGAAGCAGCACATCTAGCCATTCGTGGAGAAGATATCTTGGATGAAGCCATTGCTTTCGCTACCACTCATCTTAAGTCAGCAGTATCTCATGTATGCCCTAATCTTGCAGAACAAATAAATCATGCTCTCCATCGTCCTCTTCGTAAAACCTTACCAAGATTAGACACATTGTACTTTTTGTCTATCTATCCAATAGATGATTCGTACAACAAAACTTTATTGAAGTTTGCAAAGTTAGACTTCAACATGTTACAAGCAACACATCGGAAGGAACTAAGTGCCATTACAAGGTGAGTTCGTTTTATATATTAAATTGCCTCAATCGATTTATTTATGGATAGGGTAGTTATACTGATTGTGCAAGTCAATTTGAGTTCTATCAGTTAAGAAAGTTTTAATTTGAAGTTTAATTGAATTTCAGGTGGTGGAAAGATTTAGACTTCAGTAAAATACTGCCTTACGCGAGAGATAGATTAGTGGAGTTATATTTTTGGATATTGGGAACTTACTTTGAGCCAAAGTATGCATTGGCTAGAAAAATGATGACTAAAATAATTTATATAACATCTATTATAGATGATACATATGACTCCCATGGTACTTTTGAAGAGCTCAAACTATTTACTAAAGCTGTCGAAAGGTAACCGTACATTGTAAATATAATTTTGTTTATATTATTTATTTTATTTATTTAATTTGTAGTATGGTTATTTGATAAATTTCAGATGGGACATTGGCACTATAGATTTACTTCCAAAATATATGAAAATAATTTATAAGACACTCTTAGATATTTATAATGAAATTGAGGGAGAATTGGTCAAGCAAGGAAGATCATACTGCTTTCGTTATGCAAAAGAGAAGGTAGGCAATTAATTCCTAGCTTCATTGTTTATATGTGTGTGTGTGTGTTTATTCATAAATTAATATTTATTTTCTCTTATTTTCTTTTGTTCGACTATGTCTTCAGATGCAAGAACTCATTTCAATGTACTTTGTAGAAGCCAAGTGGTTCAGTGAAGGGTATGTTCCAACAATTGAAGAATATATGGAGGTTGCACTTCTTAGTGCTGGCTACTTAATGCTGGCAACAACTTGCTTTGTTGGCATGGGTGATGTTGCAACTAAGGAGAGTTTTGAATGGATATCTAGTAACCCTAAGATTGTGAGAGCATCAGGTGTTATCGGTAGGCTCATGGATGACATAGTTTCTCACAAGGTACGTACCATATATACACACTTAATTAACTTTATTAATTAATTGACCCTAACTATGTATATAATTAATTAATGGCATTTATGTATACATATATAATATTGTTGTATGTACTTATGTATAGTTTGAGCAAAGCAGAGGACATGTCGCCTCGGCCATCGAATGCTACACGAAGCAGCATGGTGTTTCCGAGGAAGATGCAGTTAATGTGTTTCGGAAGCAAGTTAAAAATGCATGGAAAGATATTAATCAGGAGTTGCTCAAACCAACAGCTTTCCCGATGACTCTGATGGAGCCGGTTCTAAATTTAGCACGCGTGCTTGATTATTTATACAAGGATGGTGATAGCTACACAAATGCTAATTTAGTTAGAGACCAAATTGCCTCATTGTTGAGAGACCCTCTTCCTCTTTGAAAAGCTAGAGTGCGTTCCTATCTGTTGATCATGATCATTACACTTTATTTAAGTACATGCGTACTATGTTTGGAATAATGCACTGGATTAGACTCCATGTTTTAATAATCTCGTCTATGAAATAAATAAAGCATTTAATTTTTGTCAATGCTTTAGAAATTAGAATAATTCATTTTGTAGAGTTAGTATACACTACTTTATAATCACATTCACTATTATACAAATTTAACGACAGAGACTTTTGTAGAATTGAATAATAACAAATTAACAAATTAACAAATTTAATGACTTATAGGCCAATCAATAAAATATCTTGACTTAAATTACCATTTACATCTAACCATTAGTTTGACTAATAATCAAATTATCTTTTTTAAAGATAAAATTTGTCTTTTAAAATTATAAAAGTAAAAAACAAAAAAAAAATTATTAATAAAAATATAGTACCCAAAATAGTTAATTTATTTCTAAAAATTAAAATAAAAAAAAATTATAAACAAAATTTATTTTAATATTATTAAAAAATTATGATGAAATTTTATTTCTTAATATTTTATAATATAACTAAAAAAATTTAAATGTTCTACCAAATCCCAAATCTTAATCCCATCCTCACTTCGCTTATCCATTGTAGTGCAAATAGAAAAATTTCTTCTTCTTCTTCCCGCATAATGTGGTCTTTTTCTCCATACCTCTATTCGTGGCTGCATTTCACGATTTAGAGCATCATAGTATATAATAGAAAAATAATTGTGATTAGAGATATAATTTAAAAATTTACATTAATTTAAATAGAATTTATTTTTATTAAAGTGATTTTGTGTGCATTTATAGTGATTAGAGATATAATTAATGTGTATATTAATTGTGATTAGAGAGAGAACTAATAAATATTTTTATAATTATTTTGAATTTTAATTAATTTATATGCATATGTAAAGTAGTTTGATTTTGTCCTTCTTATATCTTTTACATGTTAGTGTTATTGAGGATACTTTGCCAAAAGTTACATGTTCTATTAAAGTTACAAAACATTTTAACAGTAGGGGGGCTTTTGGATATTTTATTCTATCAGAGAGGAAACGTCAGTATTTTATTTCTGAAATTACCCTTGATCTAGAACCAGCTGGTGTTGATCTGATTTCTGTGAGTATCAGTATTTTCTCTCCGAAATTACCCTTAATCTCCCTTGTAGTAGACAATGATGTGAGAGAGGTCATTGAGTTTATGAAGGAAATAATTGGGAAATATAGCTGATTTAATTTCTATTTTGAACATTTGAACATATTCATTCTTGTTGTGCCAGTTAAAGGGCAAAACAAATGGTAATTTAGCATGTACTAGCGGATGTGCTTTAACTCATGCCTATCTTTTTCGTGTTTACAGAAAATGCTCTGCTTGAATCCAAAACAGAGAATCACAGTTAATTATGCACTTGAGCACGAGTACCTCAGAGGTGTTAAGAAGCCGCCGTCGGTATTCTATCCATCCAGCGGCAATGTTCTCAATTGTCTTGAAAGGAGCTATGCTTTGGGTAAAAGACTTGTGAAGCAGGATTTATAGTTGCATCCAGCTAGTGTTTTTCCTCAAACATTTTCAGACTTCTGAAGCAGGATTTATGAACGTAATTTGAAGCTCGCATTTGCTATTTTCTTTATTACTTGTCTAAAGATCCATCTACTGCATTCTTGAGCCCTGGTAATTAATTGTCTGTCCAACATAGAATCTGTGCATTTTCAGACTTCAAAATTGCTCAGTTTCTACATGTAGCTCAATGGTGTTACACTTACATACGATACATTCTATTGTAGTATACTGTTTACTGTTTTATTGTTTTTAGTTTAAGTTATTATTATTTCAGAATTACACTTACTGCCATGTAATATCTATCTTCTGTAATGCCTTTCAATCCATATCTTCAAAACATAGCAACAACGTATAACAATTTGATATGTACTCGTTAAAATTCGAGAAATGGCAGATACAATCTAAAGTTTGAAAAGATTAAATATCCTTAAAATTTAACGAAATTTAAAAATAATTTGATATTCTTTAATTTCAATAATTTAGTCCCCACTATCTACGGATGACATAAGAATGTGCATCCTCATCTAAAAACGTCTCAGCAATGCTTGGTCAATGTTCTCTTTGTAGCTTGTCATGAAAATAGCGATGCATTCCTTACAACATCATGATCATAAATAGTCAATAAAATTGAGTTGTCTACAGAGTGTCACAATCATTGATCGACTTATCCTAGAAAGCAATAGAAACCAAAGGTCTGAGTTCGGTTTAAAAATTGTTAAATCCAAGTCATAGATGTCAAATTTCAAGTGATTAGTCATAGCTGTAATCAAGCTAACTTGCCCGCTACTGGAGGGCTATATAGCGAGTATCTCCGCTTCAAAGTTTTCCCAATTCTTCAATAGCATCGTTCTATTGGCTAAAATCTATACCAAACTTTAGGCATTGTGGCTCAAATTTCTTCTTGTTTTCTGAGAAAATAAAACATTTAATTAATCAGAAAGCTAGATCGTAAAGGATTGGATAATTGAAGAATGAATAAGAACAACATAAGAAAGAAAACACAAAATTTGAAATTCAAGCTGAATTGCTTGCAAAGTAAGCAGAGACAGTGGAATGGGTTAGATTAGGCTTGCGGGTACTAGATATAGTCGTTAATTATCCATTACCATTATAGTTATTGTAACAAGGCTTACAAATTTTGAAATTCAGTTGGTTCCATTTCAAGTGCATATCCCATTTATTTTTTGATGAAGTAACAAAATATTTGCTTCAATGATATTGATTTTTTGGTACACATTAAGAAAGCTACCAGCAAGAAGGAGAACTGTTTGCTAAGAAAATCTTTCGTTTGCAGCCAGAAACCATAGTCATCTTGATATGTAAAGCTTCATTGACTATAAGTTGTTGTATATGATAGCTGGAATTGAAAGGATCAATGAAGGACTGTAATGAAGGCAGCAAAAAAGTCTGTGTTTCCGTCATCATCATCCTTGTACAATTTGCATTCAGTGCTTGAAGCTCAGCATTAATAGAACTTGGTTGAGGAATTTTTTGGAATGTATTGTGTTCATAAGTTGATAGCATCAAAAGTTAAAAGAGATATTAGTAGAACATTGTGGTATATAAAAATTATGTCCTTATTTATCAAATAAGTATAGTTATTTTTGAATTGTGACTTATATGTGCTCAAAGTTTATTATTCCAAAAGGTGAAATTTTTCGTAAGGTTGAAAGTGTATGCCATTATCATTTTATTAATTATCATATTGAATCGTCATGTGTGCACATGTGTGTGTGTGTGTATTTCTTGATATTAAGAAGAACAAGATAAATAATTTAATATGAATGAGTTATGTAGAGACAAAGTGTGTAGAGATACACAGTATTATTACAGGTTCTACTTAATAGCATCCTTAATTTAAAAACACTTAAGACTATTTTGGTGGAGTCTAATTGTTTAAAAAGCTCAAAATTTATAATACTTAAAATACTAATTTCATCCATAATATATTTTGATATTATCACTTACATTCCTATTATTTTAAAATTATACTTTTAGTCCCTACCGTTATAAAATGGACATTAAATGTTAGTATATTTTATCATTTGATACATTTTCCCTTAACTAATTAAATTTGAATTGGGTTTAAATTAATATAAAAAAATATAAAAAATATTTTTTTTATTAAGGCACTAATTGCTTTCATTTTCAATTTCAATTTTTTTATTTTAACAAATAATTATTGAATAATCTTTTTTAAAATTATAAAAATTTACAAAAAAATATTCATAATTAGGCTTTATAAAATGTCTTATTCATAAACAATTTTTTACAAGATATTTAGGTTTTATTACATTATTTTTATTTAATTTTGTTGTAAAAACTAAAAAGAAATAAGTTTTTAGATTTTATTATTTTTATTTTTATGGAAAAAGTTCACATACCTCCCTTGAGATATGTGAAAATCTCAATTTTAAAAAAAGTTTGTGGAAATGGACACAAACTTCCCTTACAAATAATAAACTTATCAAAATACCTCGAATTAATTTTAAAATTACAAAATAAAATTATTTTGATTAAATTTGAACCTATAATTTAGTCAAAAAAGTCAATACTATAACCACTATGCTAAATTTTTTTTTAATAATATGTTTTTTGATTCATAATATATTTGTTACCATAAAAAATTTATAATTTAAAAATAATTTTATAATCATTAAAATTTTATATAATAAGTTGAATTTAAAATTATTATTATCAATTAAATTATAAAATATCAAAAAAATTATCATTATTTAGATTTTTAAATAAAATAATTTATTTTATTTAACAATTATTTAAAAAATAATTTTTTAAAATTATTAGTGCTAATAATAATTTTAGAATAATTTTATTTTACAACTATTTAAATTTATTTTCTTTAATGATTATTTAAGAATAATTTTATTATTATTTGATAATAATTTTAAATTCAAGTTATTAAATAGATTTTTTTAATTATAAGTTTTATAGTAACAAAATATTTTAATTATTATAGAAATTATTTAATATGCATTCTCAAAAGAGTTATTTATTAAGAATTAAAAAATATATATTTAAAATGTGTTTGGTGTAATGGTTAAAGTATTACTCTTTTCTATTAAAATTTAGTAATTTTATTTTGTAATTTTAAAAAAATAGATTTAGAGTATTTTGGTAAGTCTACTGTTTGTAGAAGAGGTTTGTATTCCTTTCCAAAAACTTTCTTTCAAACTAAGATTTCCACAAATCTCGGGGGAGGCATGTGGATTTTTTTCTTATTTTTATTAAAATTGTATTATTTTATTTTTATTTTTATTTGATCTTCTTCTAAAAATTTTAAAAATGAAAAGAAAAACTTATTTATATTTCATTATCTATATTTATATTTGATTTATTGTAAAAATTTAAAAATAAAAATAAATAAATTTATTATATTATGAATTTAATTTTTTTAGTTTTAGTAAATATTCAATATAGGGACAATAAGGTCATTTTTCACTCAAAAATTAAATTTTTAAGGTTAGTGTTATAACGACAAGAACTAAAGGTGTAATTTTAAAATAGTAGGGATGTAAGTGATAATATCAAAATATATTACGGATGAAATTAATATTTTTCCTATATAATATTTATGTTAAAATATGCACTAACTAGGTTACTGCGTTTATTAACTATATGTCTGCTTGTTCAATATTATAAATAACTTTTGTTTACGCAAAAATCTAGTCAACGGTATAAATTGATAATTTGAGACCGATTATGCAAGAACAAAAAAACAAATATCAAAATTGTACGTGGCTTGGCATATTGCCTATGTCCACGGGTAGAATATTTGAGGAGAGATTTTATTAATGTTCAAAAATAGATTTGTTGTGGTACAAACAAAGCTCTTTCTATCTGTCGTATCTTTTCTCTCTCTATCTCTTTATTTTTTCTTTGTATTGCTTTCTTCTCCTCTCTTTCCCTTAATCGGACCTTTTACATAATTTAAATTGTAGAGTTTCTTCTAAGTACAAGCTAATTAGTTCATCTATTATAGTTTACCTAATATTTATTGGAATATGATATATATGATTTTCCTTTTAAACTTATCTTAGCTAGAGTTTCATGATGAGTTAAACTTTCGTAAGTTAACTTGATTTGTTGGGTTTGGGCTTGACTTGGTGGATTTGTCTTTGAGTTTATTGGGCTTTAGATCGTACTTGTTTGCTCTACTCTTGGACTTGATGGCCAAATATATAATTTAGACAAAGCTAATGTTCCACGAGGTACTGTTTCAACTTGATACTATTCATACACCATATTATTCACCCTCGACACTATTTATACTCGGCACTATTTACATATGCATGTTACTGTTTACATATGATTTTTTGCCTTCATAGTGTTCTAGGAAGAGACATGTTAGTTTGACTAATATTAATTAATGGTAAAGTTGTCTTTTCGTATAGATAGGTTTTGTAACACCCCGATTTCGGCATTACGAAAGTGGCGCCGAACTAGGGTACTACGAAAAATTTTAAACTTTAAAAACACAATCATTCTTCTAGGGAGGTTATTATTCTTAATCCAGTTTGGAGCATCTTTAATTCTATAAAGAGATTTTGGCGGAATTTCCTCTATAATAATTGTATGCCAAAATATATAAACCTGTAACTTTAAGATTTTATTCTAAACACTCCCAATAATATTCAATACCAACTGCTTCATTTCATTATCTAAAAAAACATAACTAATTTTAGGATTTCTAAAATTTAAATACAAACATACAAAAGTGCATCAAAGCCATACACTACAAGCTCCTGCATCTATCATTACATATAGTTTTCAAAGTGGTAAAACTCTTGTTCTGGAGTATCCTTGCCTTCTATATACAACATCTCCAGCATTGCCTAGGAACCTGAAAAGTAGGGGTGAGCTAATGCCCAGTAGATATTTATACATAAAGGTAGTTTTTAAGAACTTTACAATAAACAAATTTATACATATAAAACACCATTCGATTTCAAACAGTAAGCTTAATGAAACCCAAAACAACATTTCAATCACAGTATTCACAAAAATGACAAAAAAACACATTCATTCTATCATTTAAAATAATTTCCACTAATTTTTACTCTTGCGTACTTTACGGGCATTATTCCGAAGGACCGCCGCCCCAAAAACTGGCCAACGTACTTTACGGGCATTATTCCGAGGGACCGTCGCCCCAACGTACTTTACGGGCATTATTCCGAGGGACCGTCGCCCCAAACACCGGTGCCATATCATAACAACAACCATGGCCATCACGTTTTCATTTTTCCATTTATTTCACAACATATCCATACAAATAATTCATTTATAAAATCACAACACGTGCTGACACAATTTTCTCACTGTATTTATAAATATGACATTCATATAAAAATTATTCTTCAAATCTGATTCGAAAAACAATCAATTGGATCAACACGTAATAATTTAGGAATTTCATAAACATTTATCAAAACATTTAACGTAATAAAATACCCTACTTTTCAGTTTTAAAACTAAAATCTCCCAAATACATATAAATACCTACCTGAATATTAAACGATTATTTCTACACTTCTGCTGACTGTTTGTTCCCCTCTGAATCACTCCCTAGTATCAATTTAACAATAATAACACGTAATTATTTAATAATTCAAACTTAGTTATCTAAAAATGTATGTACGTAAACATCTGCATATATATATATACTAACAATTATATTTCTACAATTAAATCATCTGAAATCATTTATAATTCTTAAAACAGAAGGCGAATCATCCAAAATATAAATTTAAAACGAACCTTTTATTTTATTTTTTTTTTCCTTTCTTTCTTTCTTCCTTTCTTTCTGCTTTCTGCCGAAGCTTTCAAATTAATGAAAGCATGATTCTTTATATATATACATAACCACCGCCTCTCAATTGCATTATATTATTATTATTATATTTCAATTTAATCTTTCCACCGCCACAAATATAATAAATTTAATTTCTTAATAACAATTTAACCCTTCAATTATTTTTATTATACTTTTTACCCACAACAAAATTTATATTACTCTAAAATTCAATTCTTTTGAAATTAAAAACTTATTTACCCATAATTAGATAATTTATTTCTAATAAATATATTTACTTTCTGATTTATAAATACATAGATATACTAATAAATCTTCGGGTATCACAGGTTTAATGAACGGTTGACCAACCACCACAGACCGTTATTGATCACCATTAGCTGTCATTCATTTAAGTCACCATACACATCATTAGAATTTTTGTTGAACGCTATATGCAATGGTACCCTCATCATTAGCGTTTGAGCAACCATTCGTCATAAATTTGAAGTTGGATTATTTACACTTAAAAATTTTAATTTCATATTTATGGTAAATGGTTCCTCAAATAGCAATAATGATGATACTATTGCGTAAAACATACAACAAACTTTTGTCAGCAGAAAAATGTATTGTATGCATATCTCAAATTGATAAGTTGCATAGAGGGTACCTCGATTATAGAGCTGAGATAATGAAAATGAAAAGAACCAAACCAGCATGCATGCACCGAGAGTCATGTAATGTCAATCAATTAGAGTTCACAGTAATTCTTTAGATTATTAATATTATTGTTTTAAAAAAAAATATTTACACGCATCAACACCACCATATATATATATGTATGTATGCACGTCCAAGGTGCTTAATTTTCACCAAAAGTAAAGAAAAGTTGGGGATGTATTCCCAATGGACATAATTTAATTAAGGAAATGAGGTAGCTAATGCTAACAATAGTATTTTTAAACTCCTATAAACCTAATAGTGTGTATATATTTGAACATATGGTTACTTAGTTACTCACATTAGTGACTTTATGCCTATTAATAAAATACCACGTATAGTTCATTATCGATTTTACTATTACATTGTTGACCTAATTAACATTGTATATCATATCAATTTAACGTCGACGTCAAAAAAATTTGGAATTGGTGAAAATACGTTCCCTGGTGGGTATTGTGTCAAATTCAGATAAAATTCAAACCAAAAAAATGTGGATGGAAATTAAATGTTTGGGGTTGAAAGGCAATCAAGAAATGGCCAATGTAAAAAATGGTCCAAAGAGGTCTAAATACATCCAAATTGTTATGATTCAATTCCACAAAAATCTCCATCTTTAAATTTGTATAACAGTCAAAGTGATTATGAAGCAGTGTATACTAACGCTACAAAATGGATTATTCTAATTTCTAAAGCATTGACATTTGACAATAATTAAATGCTTTACTATTTCATGTAAACGAGATTATTAAAACATGGAATCTATTCCAATTAATTATTCTAAAGCTAGTACGTATATAATAATTAAATTAAGTGTGATGATCAAGATCAATAGATCAAGATGCATGCTACCTCTTTAAAGAGTTTGAGGTTCTCTCAATACAGAGGCAATTTGATCATTAAGCAAATGAGAATCGGTGTAGCTATCACTATTCCTGTATAACTAATCAATCACGCATGCAAAATTTAGAACCCGCTCCAACAGAGGCATGGGGACAGCTGTTGGTTTGAACATCTCAATAAAGGGGCAATTTGGTCTTTCCATGCATTTTTAAATTCCTTCTGAAACACATTGATTGCAAATTCCTCAGAAACACCATCATGCTGCTTCATGTACATTCAACATAGCTAAGGCACCATGTCCTCTGATTTGCTCAAACTATATATAAGTACATACAATGATATTATATATGCATACATATATGGAATTAATTAATTATATAGCTAGGAACACTTAACCAACGACAATGAAGTTAATTAAGTATGCATATATGGTACATACCTTGTGAGAAACTATGACATCCATGAGCTTGCAGACAACAGATGATGCTCTTACAATCTTAGGGTTACTAGATATCCATTCAAAACTCTCCTTAGTTGCAATATCACCGATACCAATGAAGGAAGTTGTTACCAACACTAAGTAGCCACAACTTATAAGTGCAACCTTCATATGTTTTCTCAATTGTTGGAACATAACCTTCATTCAAACACTTGGCTTCTACAAAGTACGTTGCAACTTGTTCTTGCATCTGAGGATATATAAATATTTGTCGTCGAACAAAAGAAATTAAGAGAAAAGAGATAGTATGAATTAATTTATGAATATATAGAAACCATGAATTAAGCAAGAAATTGCCTACCTTCTCTTTCATATAACAAAGGCAATATGATCTTCCTTGCTTGGCCAATTCTCCCTCCATTTCATTATAAATATCTAGGAGTGTCTTATGGCACCAATGTCCCATCTAAAAGTTACCAAATAACATACATACTCCAAATTAAATTTAAACAAAGTTATATATATACATACACACACAACCACACACACACACACACACACACACACACACACACACACACATATATATATATGGTTACCTTTTAACGGCTTCACTAAAGAGTTTAAACAAAGTTATATATATACATACACACACACACACACATTTATATATGGTTACCTTTTAACGGCTTCACTAAAGAGTTCGAGCTCTTCAAAAGTACCATATGCATCATATGTATCATCTATGAAAAATGTTATATAAATTATTTTAATAATCAATTTTCTTGCCAATTCATACTTCGGCTCAAAGTAAGCTCCTAATATCCAAAAATATATCTCCACTAATTTGTCTCTCACATAAGGCAGCTTATTAATGAAGTCTAAATCTTTCCACCACCTGAAATTCAATTAAACTTCATATTAAAATTTTCTTAATAGAACTCAAATTGACTTGCATGATCAGTATAATTACCTTATCTATAAACAAATCAATTGAGGCAATTTAATATATAAATCGAACTCACCTTGTAACGGTACTTAGTTCCTCCTGATATGTTGCTTGTAACATGTTGAAGTCTAACTTTACAAACTCCAATAAATTTTTATTGTACATGTCATCTCTTGGATAAATGGACAAGAAGTACAATATGTCTAACCTTGGTAAGGCTTCATGAAGAGGACGATGGAGCACATGATTTAATTGTTTTGCAAGATTAGGGTATGCATGAGATACTGCTAACTTAAGATGAGTGGTAGCAAAAGCAATGGCTTCATCCAAAATACCTTCTCCATGAATGACTAGATGGGCTGCCTCATACAAGCCTAACAAGCCTTGAACATCACTTATCAAAATTGTCTTAAATTTACTTTTTGCATCTTTGAACTTTTCAAATACATTTGATTGCATATAATTAATTCACAGAAATTAATTTAATTTAGGCCAACCCAATTTAATTAATTAAATTTGCTTGAGGATATTTAATTTGCAATTAACATATATAGCTTAAGTAATTAAAATTATTTGCTTGCCATATGAAATCTTAATTCCCTGCCGTCTGAGTAGTCAAAAGTAAAGAGAAACAGTGTAGAGATCATGATCATCATCACTGTCAATATCAAGGTGATTATGTATATTCTCCAATTCATCTTCAATCTCCTTTTCGAAGAGATAAGCTGTTGGTGACTTCAGAAAATATACTATTGATATACATGCGTCAAGGCGTGCAAAGGGCATTGTCTTGAAAACTATTTCTACCCCTTTAGAATGGTATTCTATTGTAGGAAGGTTGAATGGCAGTATAGCCCTAAGATACAATGACGATACTTGTTTGTAAGGCTGCAACCCAAGTACAACGAGTGTAGAACAACTGGAAAAGAATTAAGCAATGGCGATGACAGGATTTTTGTAGAGCAGAGAAGAATGAAAGATGAGTAAGCAATGCTTGGTTAAGGCATGTATTTATAGGTAAGTGGTGACTATTCGGACAGCCACTTAACTACACAACTGTTGCCTTAACACCTGTTAACACAAAACAAAGCCCAGCTCGCGCACACCCGAGGGGTGGGGGGGGCCCTCTGCGCACGATGACGCGCATTAAACGCTTTTCGGACCGAACCCCCACAATTAAGCTTGGGCCGGCTTGTCTTATGCGCGAGAGAGACCCTCATACTTGCTTGTTATCCCACTCTATAATTGTTTTCATATATAAACAATTTAAGAGTTGTATAACTAGCAAATGTGGGATAATTGTATTTTGAAATATTTCACATAAAATACAACAATCCCCCACATATTTCAAAATAATAAATGTTAGACCTTTATTTATCACCATTTGATAACAAACTTAATGCAAATGAACTAGTGCTTATCAGGTTATGAACCAACTATTGAGCAAATTAATTGTGTCTTATAAGAACTAGGTGAAACATGACTAGTTTGTATGAACCATAGCTTTTTTGTTGTGAATCAGTGAACTAATTGCTCACATTAAGTTTTATCTCATTCCTTTTGTTGTTCTGCGGTTTTGTGCTTTCGTGGCCCTGCGCTTTCTTGGTAATCATGAGTGCTTTGCTTGGACTAAAAATAAACATGTCATCAACATTCAGACAAATTATCACAAAATTATTAGTATCAAATGATTTAAAGTAAAAACATTTATCTGAATCATTAACTAGATATCCATTTGATACTAGAATTTGATCAAATTTTTCATGCCACTATTTTGGTGCTTGTTTTAATCCATATAAGGATTTCACAAGTTTATTTGATATCCATTTGATATCCATTTGTTTTATCTGAACCTGGAACAATACAACCTTCTGGTTGTGTCATGTATATTTCTTCTTCCAAATCACCATTCAAGAATGCAGTTTTAACATCTATATGATGTATACACAAATTATACACTGATGTTAATGCAATAAAAACTTGAATGGATGTTATTCTAGTTACAGGAGCATAAGTATCAAAATAATATATGTCTTTCTTTTGAGTAAAATCCTTGGCAACTAATCTTGCCTTATACTTATCAATGGACCCATAAGCTTTTAATTTCCTCTTGAAAATCATTTGCAACCAATTGGTTTTGTACCAGGAGGTAAATCAACAATTTCCCAAATATGATTACTCATGATTGAGTCTAACTTATTGTTTATTGCTTTCCAAAATGGAGCATTAAGAGAAGTGATAACTTCTTCATATGTTTGAGGGTCGTTTTCAACTATAAAGACATAGAAATCACTACCAAAACTAGTAGCTTTTCTCATTCTCTTACTTCTCCTTAATTCGATATTTGAACTCTCAAGAGAATCTTCTTGAAAATCGTTTTGGATTATATAATTATTATCTTGAGAATCGACAGTTTTTTTCTTACGAAAAATATTCTCAAAAAATTCCACAGCTTTTGATTCTATAATAGTATTTGCATTAAATATCTTTTTTTTATCTTCAAGAATCAAGAATCTGTATGCAGCACTATTTTGTGCATACCCTATAAACATGCAATCAATAGTTTTAGGTTCTATTCTACTCCTGTTAGGATCTGGAATAAGAACCTTTGCTAAACACCCCCACGCTTTGAGATATGTTATATTAGGTTTATAACATTTTCATAACTTATAAGGTGTTTTTCCTGTTCGCTTATAGGGTATCCTATTTTGTAGGTGGCAGGCAGTTAAGATTGCCTCCCCCCACAAATTCCACGGTGCTCCAAAACTTATTAATAGAGAATTCATCATCTTTTTCAAAGTTCTATTTTTCCTTTCTGCTACTCCATTTGACTCTGGAGAGTAAGGAGGTGTAATTTTATGTATTATGCTATGATATTCACAAAAATCATTAAACATATTAGACTCATATTCACTACCTCTGTCAAATCTCAATCTTTTAATTTTTCTTCTAAGTTGATTTTCAACTTCATTCTTATAAATTAAGAATTTTTCAAATGCTTCATATTTGTTTCTCAATAAATACAATTTTGTGTATCTTGAGAAATCATCAATAAAGGTTATATAAAACTTTTTGCCTCCTCTAGTTATTGTTTGCTTCAAATCACCAAGATCACAATGAATTAAACTGAGTAATTCAGTTTTTCTATTCATAATTAATTTATTAGTTTTCTTGATGAATTTTGATTCTACACAAGTATCACATTTATTGATGTTTGAAACATCAATATTTATTAGACCATCTCTTTTCATTTTCTTTAAATTAGAAAAATTCACATGGCCTAATCTACCATGCCAAAAATCAAAAGAGGCAAAATATAAGCAGAAGTAGAAACATTTTTATTAATAATTGTGTCAAGTACATTAAGCTTGAACAAATCATTGGAACAATACCCTTTTTCAATGACCACCGCATTCTTGGACATTACAATCTTGTCTCCCTCAAAAGAGACTTTTACATTTGCTTTTCCAAGAACAAACACATATACTAAATTGTATCTTATATTTGGAACATGAAACACATTACTCAAGGAAATAATCTTTCCAGAAGTTAACTTGAGAAGAACTTTTCCTTTTTCCACAACCGGAGCAGCGTAAGAATCTCTAAGGAAAACTTGTTCTTCTCCCTCACTCAATTTAGTGTACTCAAAAAATGAGTTTCCATTCCCACATATGTGCTTGGTAGCACCAGAATCAATAATCCAATCTCGTTTCTCACTTGCAACCATATTTACTTGAGAAACTACAACTGCAGCGATCACATCTTCTCCTTCAACCACGTTGGCCTTAGAAGAATGTTTATCGCCCTTCCTGAACCTACATTTAATAGCATAATGACCAGGCTTACCACACACAAAGTAGTTTCCTTTTTTCTTGAATGTTGGTTTCATGTTGTTCATGATTTTTTTATTGTTCAATTTTTGCATTTTAGCAGGAGGTGCAGCATCTTGAACAACATTAGCCTTGGAACGAATTTCCTTGGCCTTATCTTCTTGCTCCCTCAGCCTATTCTTTTCTTCAATTCGAATGTGCACAATAACATTAAACATCATATAACTCATTAGATATTGTATTTAATATGGCATTACGACATACCTTATTGGCCATCTGGTTGTGGTTGTGTTAAATAGCCAGCAAGGTTGAGAACATCCAATGTATCATAAATTCGATCTCTCCAGCGCTTGTAGTTGGTTCCCCCGAATGTCTCAATCTGAAAACTACCATATCGACATCGTCGAACCCTGCACTCCTGACTTCAGATGCCGTATAACTGCCTACAACTGCTGCCTTAACAACTGTTGACACAAAACAAAGCCCAGCTCGGGCACACCCGTGGGGGGTCCCCCTACGCACGACGATCCTGACTTCACATGCAGTACAACGACTGCCTACAACTGCTGTCTTAACACCTGTTGACACAAAACAAAGCCCAGCTCGGGCACACCCGTGGGGGGTCCCCTTGCGCACGACGAAGCGCATTAAACGCTTTCCGAACTGAACCCCCACAATTGGGCTTGGGCCGGCTTGTCTTGTGCGTGAGAAAGGCCCTCATACTTGCTTGTTATCCCATTCTATAATTGTTTTCATATATAAAAAAATTAAGAGTTTTATAACTAGCCAATGTGGGATACTTGTATTTTGAAATATCTCACATAAAATACAACATAAGCCACACCCAAGCGTTGTACTGTATCAATAAGGTGCAATTTCTTGACTTGTTGATCTCTGTATTAGTAGTTTTCAATCTCCTTACTTCTTGTTTTAGTTCTTCGTACTCTTCTCGAGTTGTAGGATTAATTGTTTGCAAAAAAAAATAATCACGTATCAAAATCAATTAAACATGTAGTAATAGCACTAAATTTAAATATATAGAACGTGGGTAAAAGGTGGCTCAACAACAATTTCTTATAGTAATGTTCCTATTTATTAAACAACTGCCTAGAGTTAACCCCAAAACAATTAATTGTTTTAATCTGGGACTGAAATTAAGAACAGAAACAGAACTTTAATTATTAATTAATTGTTTGGTGCTCTGATTCTGCCGAAAAATCCTCTAGACCCGTATATTTTGACGAAATTACCTACTTAATTAATTATTTCAAAAATATTTCGTTACATTTATTTGTCACTCGAGTTAACAGAGAAGTATTTCTTCTTATTTTTGATATTCTAAGACAAGTTAAAAGAGAGCGGTTTGCAATATGTTCTAAAAAAGGTATTTAAAATACTTTTTAATATCTTGTGCCCTTTTAAGAAAAATATACATAAGGACAAGAAGAGATTAATGAGATGATGAGCAAAGATTGAGTAAATCAATTTTGTAATTGAAATACTTATATATTTGTGGATTTTTTTGTTTTGGATTTTCAGTTTTACTTATTGAATTATATATATATGGTTATAGGTTATTTCCTTTTTTATTTAATGAATTAAGGTTACAAATTAATTGATATGTGAAATTATTTTAAGCATTTTTATACTATTGAGTGTACAACATACATATATACACGTACATATATGCATATACATATATATATAGTTATTTTATTCAATAATTATTTTTTTGATTAAATTCAATTAATTTTAGTCAAATGCGTATTTTGAGAATTTATTTTATTTTTTATTTTTAAAAATACAAAATCATGGGAATGTATTTTCAATGTCCATAATTTAAGCATCACCGCTTGGGACCTAGCTATCTAATACTAACATTAATCATCGCCTATATTTGTCACATTGTGAAAATCTCTTAAACCTATTATAATAAAAACTACCGACAATGTTAATCCTTAAATTCCTGTAAACCGAATAGTGCGTGTATATTTAGAGATATGGTTGGTAGTTACTCAGTCACGAACACTAGTGACTTTCTGCCCATTAATAAGATATCACGTATACTTAATTGTCAATTTTACTGTTATGTAGTTGAATTATTCTACATCGTATATCATATTAATTGAATGATGATGTTACAAAAATTTTGAATTAGTAAAAATAGGTAGGTAATGTGTCAAATTCAAATAAAATTCAAACAAAAAAAATGTGGAAGAAAATTAGATGTTTGGGTTGAAAGGCAATCAAGAAATGGTCAATATAATAAATGGTCCAAAGAAGGCTTAGACACATGCAATTTGTGATGATTCAATTCCATAAAAATCTCCATCTTTGTATCTCTATAGTAGTCAATGTGATTACGAAGCAATGTATACTAACACATCAAAATGGATTATTCTAATAGATTATTCAATTCCACAAAAATCTCCATCTTTACGAAGCAGTGTTCATATCAATGTTATGTACTATTTATATGCACTGGCTGAAGCTGAACTGAGAAATAATAATTTAAATGCATATGCATGAGGCGTTCAATTTCAAAAAGTAATGCTTGATGTTTCTTATGGTCAAACTGAAAAGTAAAATAGAAAAGGATGGGAAAATTGGTTTCTAATACTTTTATTAGTCTTTATAGTTGTAAAATTATCATTAAAATTTTTTATTTGTTATAAAATAATAATTATATCACTATATAATAATAATTTTTTAGAAAAATAACTAATAAATTTTTAAAAATTTTGTTAAAATAAAATATATTTACGTAAAATACATTAATTAAATAAATAATATGATCATTTTATATATGAAAATATTGATAATATAAATATTTATTAATACATTATAAAATTTATTGTAATTTATTATATATATACATTTATTTATTTAAATTATAATATAATCGTAAATGTTTATTATAAATATGTTGTGAAATAAATATAATTATAAATTGATATTTTATTAATAAATTAATATTTGTTTATGCTTTATTTTTATTTTTTAATAAATTAAGATTTTTAAAAATATTTTTAAAAATTGAAACTAGGATAAATGAGGATTTGGGACTAAATCGACATTTATCTAATAGAAAATAAAGATTGATGGTACTTTCAAATATAATTGATTAATTATATTAAAATATTCAAATTTATATTAAAATATCAAATATAATGCCAAATTATATAATCAATTAATCACTAGAATTTTGGATTAAGCATTTCATATACATTCAACCACCAATCTCTTCCCCGCCACTCTTCAATTTTCTCACGAATCACCGGTC